>BQNB010002571.1:84211-120601 GCA_026074375.1 Tanacetum coccineum | reverse complement strand
ACAATAGAAGTTTCCGGGATAGCCGTCACAGGTACTGAGATATTTGGGGGTGTTTGAGTGCTTAATTCTTCATGAGAAGTCTTGACATTCATCATAGAAGCTACTTCATCAATGACTGGTGGAGCATTATCCAAATTAAGAAATTTGCTTGCAAAGTCGGATGAAACAGAAAAGCTTTGCTTTGAACCTTCAGTCTTTTGTGAAGAGGTAAGTGTCACGTGTACATCTTTAATGACTTGCTCATATGACTTCTCTTCAGAAGCACTTTCATGAGTAGTATCAGTCATCTCTGCATCTTCTTTCCATACTTCTTTATGTTATGCAACTTTTGACCTCACGTTCACATCCTTGTACAATTCATCATACTCTTCATCATCATCATTGAATTCAAAGCTATAAGGAGTACGTACATCATCTTCTTCTTTTTCATCTTCTTCATCATCATTCTGATTGAGATTTAGATTCTCATCTTCATCAGACTCTGTCTTTTCACTGTCACTTGCTTCTTTATTGTCATTAGCATCACTTTCAACATCATCTTCATCATCATCCTTGGTTACTTCATCACTATTATCATCATTTCTTTCATCATCATCACTATCTCCCCATGATTCATTTTCTTACTCTCGAAAAGATATTTAGGTACATCTGGAACCCCTAGTTTAGTACCAGTTCCTTCATCTGCACCCGATGTCTTGTGTTTTTGCTCATCAGGAACCCCTGATTCAAAATCAGTTCCATCACCTGAGCCACTTGCTTGAGAGATATGGATTTCTTGTTTCATTTTGTAGCCTCCTTGAGCTGAGCAGCTTTAGATAGAGCTACTTATGAGAGTACATTCAAACCTTCGCCTCTATTAGCCTCAATCGGTGCCTTCTTCTTAGTCGGTTTAGGTTTAGAAGCTGGCTTCTTCTTGGAAGGTACATCTTTCTTAGCTTTGGTAGGCTTCTTCTTAGAGGGAGTTTCCTCAGATGAGATGGCTGAATCAGATTTTGCTTTAGGTTTCTTTGAATTTGGGGGTTCAGCTCCAGAAGCAATTGCATAATAAGTCTTGTAAGCTACAAAGTCTAGCATGGCTTGATTCGTCATTGCTTTAGGGAGAATAGAACCATATATTTGAGCGTCTTCATGTCTGGAGACGAATCTCATGGTCCCCAATAAGCTGTCACCCTGAGCAGTGTGCATGAACATTCTGTTTCTCATTGAGATAGACTTATCTTTTTCAAGGAAGTGATGAATGATTATCTTAGTGAATCTAGGATAGAACATATTGTCTTGTTTCTTATAGTCTTTGTTATCAATCTGGTAAGCCAAGTCCTCCCAAATTAAAGCAACAAAATCAAGGTTCTTCTTGTAGTACATTCCCCAAAGTATTTGTACTCTTGAGAGTCGTATCTTATCAAGGCCAGATACCTTTCCACAAAGACATTTGTTGATGATGGATGAAAAAGTTCTCCATGGTTAATGCAAATGATCAACAATTACATCAGTGATGTAATTGATTTCTCTAGAATGACCAAGTTCAGGGATAAAAGATAGAGCTTCCTATTCAGTTGGGGGTTCATCAAATTCTTGACCCAGAATCATTAGACATATGTTGAGAATATCTCTGAACACTTGACCATTCACAGAAAACTTCTTGTTGTCGATCTTAAATTGATATGATGCCTTATGTTTGTCGACGGTAGCCCAGAACTGATGCATGCAGATGACTGGAACTTCAGCAGTGATAAGGAAGACATGGTACATGTAGTAAGAGAAAGGGCATCCAACACTACTTGATAAGTAGATTCCTTTGGTTTCATTCCAGGATTGATCCTCATGTTACACTTGCAAATGATACATTGGTTCTCTTGAGCTACTAAGGCATTATCTATTGCACTTTGTTGAGCTTTGGAAGTCATGCTTTTGCTAAGAATTTTCCAATACAGTTTATATATAACCAAGTTTATATATGACACTATATGGCATTCTGTTTAATGACAAGCAGGCATTTAGATTGCAAAATTAAGATTATTAATCAAATGATTAAGCATACTTAGACAAGCAAACATGTAGCACACATAGGAGAATACCCAAGCAAAACTAATTCGCCTCCTTAAGAAACATATTAATTCTCCTCTTTGAGTAAGAGGACTAATTCGCCTCCTTAAGAGAAAAATCTAATTCGCCTCCTTAAATAAGTCTAATTCGCCTCCTTAAGAGAAATGTCTAATTCGCCTCCTTAAGAGAAAAATCTAATTCGCCTCGTAAAGCATAAAAACTAATTCTCCTTTAAGAGAAAAGTCTAATTCGCCTCCTTAAGAGAAACAACTAATTCGCCTCCTTAAGAGAAAAACCTAATTTGCCTCCTTAATGGGGTGGATTAATTCGCCTCCTAAAGGGGTGAATTAATTCGCTTCCTAAAGGAAAATTTTAATTCGCCTCCTAAAGGAGTGAAATGCGCCTCCTTCATACAATTCCTAATTCGCCTCAGTTTGTTAAAATTAGAAACTTAGTGTATTTCAACATCATAAGCCATTTAAACACGAATCTTAGTAATACATAACAACAAATGAACCCTTTTAAATAAGCATTAACCATAAAATTTGCAATGAAACTCAAAAAAACAAACATGTTTTATTAGTAATACATAACACCATGTTTTATTAATGTTCAAACTAAGAATATGAAGGCCCTAATGCATACAATAAAGACTTCTAATACATTCAAAACACAAACCCATCACAAATTACAAACATACCCCAAATACCTAATTTTTCGCATACAAGAATCAATAGAAACACACTCAAATGTTAACCTAATTAAAAACTATTTCAATCGAGTAATCTACAACCCATAAAGATCAAAACCCTTCAAATAATTTAGATTTTCACACACTTTTGATTTTGATGAACCCTAGATCAATTTCTAGGGATTTCAAACTCAAAAACATGATTCAACCTAATTCCTTTGGAGGATATGATGTTCATGGTATAAGGAACATGTTTATAGTTTACCTTAAGGCTTGATATGCACGATTTGATGGTGTTCTTAAGATTAATGATTTTAAGGGAGGAGGGAAAAAAATTTAAGTGTATAGAGTGTGTGTACTGTGACGAGAGAGGGAAAGAGGGGTGTTTGTGTTAAAACTTTCATGTTTTGGTACAAATGCCCCCTAGAGTCTTATGTCCTTTATAATTTATTCAATAAGTTTTCTAAGGCAAAGAGTAGTTATACTAATGGCACAAATAGTCCCTAAAGTTTCTTAACTACCATTCCTAGCAACTTATTTTTACTATTTTACTCCCTACAAGGCATAAACACATAACAGTTAAGGCTCACATAAGTTAACCTAATTAACCCCCCTTTAATTATTAACCCGTTATAGTTTAAAACCTTTTTTTCTTTCACAAACTGATTTTATGAAGAAGATATTTGACATTTTCTCCCTCTCAAACAATGACCTGTTTTCTATTTAAAGATCTGTAGTCGTTGTTTGAGTGGTCATATGTCTTTGAAAATGATTTTTCTGATGACTTTTTGATATTAATGATTTATTTTCTAAAAAACAACACCATAGAAAATAAGATTTCTCTTATTATAACACATAAGCGCACTGACACGTACACTTATGGAATACAGAAAGCGCGGGTTGTGCTGCAATGTAAGCACAAGCCTTTGAATGAATATGAAGTAATTCATTCCCGAGAAAGATAAATTTCCCGTTGTGAGGTCAAGTTTTCTTTTTGAAATACTTGCCTTTAAGATGATGACCGGGTTGCTATAAAAAATAATAGCAAGCCATTTTGGCATGTTTTAAAAGCTTTTGAACTTCTGCTCGAACTTCATTTACATCCTCGTATCATTATTAAATGACATTTCTAAGGCCGTAAATGTTATCGATTTTCAGAAGACATGCCAGAGATACATATTTTTATTTTTTTTTGATTTTTTAATTTTTTAATTTTCCTTTTTAAAAATTTATATAAAAGAAAAATATTTTTGTGTTTTTATATATTCTTATGTACATATGATACAGGATATACCGCGAGTAACCACCTTTACTCGTCCTCTTCCTCTGTCAGACGTTTTAGCATTTTCGAAGACATGCTTCTCATACCAAGCTTTTCGATCAAGAAATTGAATCTTTCTCTTGGCAAGGGTTGGTTAAAGATGTCAGCCAGTTGATATTCCGTCCGAACAAAGTAAAGTTCTACAATTCCATTCTCCACCTGCTCCTTTATAAAATGGTACGTTACATCGACATGCTTTGCCTCTTAGTGTTAACATTGTTGCAGCATAAAGCAATCACACAGCACTTAGTTATCGCAATACGAGGAATCTTATTTTATTGAAAGCCTAATCCTGTTAGCTTGAACGCAACAATAGATTGTTGATCACATAACACCCGAATAAGAAATACCGCCCTTGTACACATATCGCCAGTGCTCTTTTTGCTTCTTGGAAGACCAGTAACAAGTTTAACACCTAAGAATTGAGCGCTTCCATAGTACTTAGCCGTCGAGTGTCCTGACAACCCCACTGATATGCATCTCAAATTGCTGTTAGAGACATAATGTATCCTTCGAATACCAGATACCCATGTTAATGGTTCCCTTTAGGTATCGAAAGATCTGTTTAACCGTATTTAAATGCTTTTCGATAGGATTTGCCTGATACCAGGCACATAAGCAGACTGCATAAATAAGCTCAGGTCTACTGGATGTCAGATACATGAGGGATCCAATCATGCCACGGTAAAGTGTAGCATCAACAGGTGTCCCCTGTAGATCTTTCTCTAGTTTATTCTTTTCCACCATAGCTATGTCTACAGAATCACTAGTTAGCAAACCATATTTTTTAATAATTTCATAAGCATATTTTGATTGGTTTAAGAAGATGCATCTGGGACTTTGAGAGATTTGTAATCCTAAAAAAATGACATATGCCCCATCATCGACATCTTGAACTTAGTGGTCATCAGATTAGCAAACTCATTACACATAGCAGTATTAGTGGATGCAAATATTATATCATCAACATAAATTTATACAAGTAATAAATCGTTTCCTGCTTTTCGTGTGAAGAGCATTAGATCAACTGTACCTTTGGAGAATTATTGTGAAATGAGGAAACTTGACAACATGTCGTACCATGCACATGGTGCTTGTTTGAGACCGTATAGGGCCTTTTTGAGCTTATACACATGCGATGGGTTATCCTGATTAACAAATCCTTTTGGTTGAGAAACGTCAACCTCCTCTTTGAGCTCGCCATTCAAGAAAGCCATTTTTACATCCATTTGGAAAATCGTCATATTCTTGTTGGCTGCATTAGCTACGAAGATACGGATGGCCTCTATTCTTGCAACCGGTGTAAATGATTCCTCGAAATTGATTCCTTCCTCTTGCCTGAATCCTTGAGCAACTAATCTAGCCTTATTCTTTAGTACCCTACCAAATCCATCTGTCTTGACCTTATAGATCCATTCTAGTTTGATCAACATGACTTTATCTGGACACGGCACCAATTCCCAAACTTGTAGCCTTTCAAATTCATGAATTTTTTCTTGCATTGCATCGAAATAACACCACATGGCATCAGTATGTAGTTTCTTTCTGGTGGAGACAGAACGAGAAGGATCTCTAATTACATTTGCTATAGGATGATCCTTAGTCCATCTAATAAGTGATTCAAATAGAGTGTGGATTGGTCTCACATTAGATGACGATCCTTGAGAAGTCGAGTCTTCATGAAGAGATTCGTAAAGAGGATCATTATGAAAATGTGGTGTTTTTGGTGATTCTTCAAAACCTTGAGAAATGATTAGAGAATGTTCATGTTCTTGTGTTGATGGGATACTTGTTGATGGAGCATCTTGGTCAATTAACGTAGACACAGGTAAATCAGCTAAATCAACAGTTCTTGGTGCAGCAGCGACTGGAACTTAAGAGACAACTATTGTTGGAGGATTAAAGTATTCATCGAACATAGGTTGGAACAAACGATCCTAATCATCTCTTAGTGGTGGAATACCAAGTTGTTAAGGAATAGGGTTTGGAACGAGTCCTGAACTGGATGTTGCAGGAGTCAAGATTGAAGCCCGGGTCTTGAACCCCTGTTGTTCAGAAGCCATAGCCGTCAGCTCATCAAAATCGACATGGATAGTTTCAATGATTTTTCGGGTATGTCGGGTGTAGATATAGTAAGCTTTCTTCTTAGGTGCATATCCAATGAAAATGCATATATCAGCTTTAGCTTGAAGTTTGCCCAAATCCTCACTATCATTGTTTGGATAGCAAAGTGCACCAAAGACATGAAGGTAAGATAGATTAGGTTTTTTATCAGGTAAGAGCTCATAAGGAGTTTTTCCATGGCGACACCGTATAATGGATCGGTTTTGGGTGTAACATGTGGTAGCGACTGCCTCGGCCCATAAAAATAAAGGAGCTTTTGCGTAGATTAACATTATTTGAGCGGCTTCAACAAGAGTATGATTTTGCCTTTCAATGACACCATTTTGTTGTGGAGATCGCGAAAATCGATTATTCATGAGAATACAACACTCCATAATTGTCTACTGAGAGGTTTTGATTAACAAGACTCATTCTATATCTGTACGAATGTTCCTGACATGCGTATTTAATCTAACTTGTATCATCTCAAAACTTATTAATGAATCAGGAGCTTCGTCCTTTGATACTAGAAACTTCACCCATGTGAACTGAGAGTAATTATCCACAATGACGAGGATGTACTTTTTCCTATTTATACTTGCAACACACATAGGCCCACAAAGATCCATGTGAAAAAGATATAGTTTTTCCTGATTGGTGTCTTCATATTTAGGTTTATGTGATTGTTTCTTGCTTTTGCCCAAACACCTCCGAACACAGATGATCTTTTTCAAATTTCAATTTAGGAAGACCTCGTACAAGACCATTTTTAGCCAAATGATTAATAACACCAAAGTTTAAATGTGACAATCGTCGGTGCCATAACCAGATTTGTCTTTGAGCTTGACAAAGAGACAAATTAGAGAAACGCCATCCATATCCCGAATTGACAAAGTATAAAGGTTGTTTTCCTTGATCCTGAAGTAAAGTCATTCACCTTTCAAATTCGAACAAAAGCAAGTGTGTTTTACTAAAGCACTTCCAAATCTAGAGTCGTATACAGATTTGAACAACAAGAATAGATTGTTGTCCAAATCCTTTACCACATAATAAACCCTTGAAATTGTGAAATTCCCTACTCTATAGTACACCATACCCTATAATCTTTGCAATATGGTCGTTACCGAACTTGACAGTGCCGAGAAACTTATGAACAAAATTGGTGAGCTGAGAGCGATCTCTAGTCATGTGCTTTGAGCATCCGGAGTCCAAATACCACAAAACAATTAGGAGCAACTGAAGTATTGGATCCTCGATATGTACCGGGTTCTATTTTGTTAGAAATCACAGATTTTGCAATCTTATGAAGAAAGGCTAAAGATCGTACTGAACACAACCCTATGATATCAGGAATGGGTTCCCTAAGAGGCACTTTATTAGTGGCGGTAATCCTAGTTAAAGGGCACGCATTTCCAACTAAAATGAAAGTCCTTCCTATGGGTCTCTAGTAATATCCAATTTTAGTAAACACTTTTCTTGTAGGTTTCCATTCTTCTTTCTTTTTAGCTTTCTTAACAGACTTAGATTTGGAACTCGCATTCATATCATAAACAAATTCAAGAAAGCACAATTCATGTCTAGCATCAAACATAGAACTATTACATTTAATGCACATTAGCTCAGAATTTGTATTTAATTTGGACTGCTGCACATTTGCATTTCCAGATGGTTTAACAACACAATTCGGTTTATTCAAACAAGACTTAACTCTCCTAGAGTGGGCTTCTACTTTATTCTTCTTTTGGGTACTACTTGATGTCTGCAGGATCCTATCATTCTTTGTATTGTCTGTAGACGTTGACCTGCTAGATTTAATAGACCGGCTTACTCTTGTAGAAGTTGACAAAGAATTGTTAGTGGTCTGTTTGGTCATTGTTTGGGAAGATCCTAACTATTTTTTAGATGTGCTTGATGATATGATGGGTTTAGCAAACCTAAATGTTTTCTTTTTTTGATAGGCGTGACAACAACTAATTTCTCATTGGGTTTGTAAATATCAAGGCAAGTCTAGCAATTCTTGAATCAGCTTAACATACTTACATGCAGAGTAAGATGCACTATCTAAAGGGTTTAGTGATTTGGATTGTTTAACTATCTCCCTAAGAATAACAGCTTGTTCCATAGTGTGCTTAAGGTAGTATATGTGAGTTTCCCTATTATTCTTATCCTTAGGAGCCAAAGTTACTGGGTCAAGCTTATACATTCCTGGAGCAATAGTGGGGGCATTTGACACTTAGGCAGCATTGTCAACTATGTCTTTTCCATTGAATTTCCTAAGATCATTTTTAATGATGTTATGACAAAAACCTTTTCCTGAAGTTGAGCATTTAAATCAGTAATTTCAACAGACTTTTGAGTTAACTGATTGACCAAAGATTCAACATGTTCTTTAGCTCAAACACGTGATGGTTTAATTGAATCATAGAGTTGTTTATAAGTCTGTTTTGAATGCTCATTCTTAGCAATTAGTTTTGTCACCCTATGTTCCAGTTCTATGTTGATGCTCTCAATCTCATCTATGTCCTTTTTCACACTGTTTGTGGTGGAAATTTTATTCAAACGTTTAATGTTTGCCTTCAACTTCTCGGTTGTTGTGTCTTTTGCTTGAAGCTCAGCTTTCAAAATATTCTAGAATTTCAAGAGCATTTTGATTATTAGTGAATGATTCCTTTTGAAAAATTTCTTAATTTAGTTGCATTGTTAACTCAAGAGAAATGCAATGTTTTTTAAGCTGTAAATAATGTTTCGAAAGATCATTATACTCATTTTCTTTGTTCAAAAGCTCGGCATCAAGATTCAAACACTTCACACAAGATTCACTACTTTGCATTTCCACATTCACATCATCAAAAACAGCAGTAGAATTCATCACACATACCATAACATCTTGAGACATGAATTTTTGTAAGAGTCGATCATTTTCAAGAAAAAGTTCTTTCTTATGAATTTTAAAACACTGTTTGTCTACAAAATACTGTTGAACAACAGCTTCCATCTGGTTAAAAAGTGTTTGTACTTCTGTTACCTCATTTAAAAGATCTTTATCAAAAACATTAAATGTGTCTTTTAAGGTCTTTAAAATTGGAATTATTTCTTTTAGAAAAACACTTTTAGTGTGTTCAAACCCCCATTCCCCTTTTGTTAAAGCATCAGGTGTAATCCGCTTTTTCACCATAGTGTCAAATTGGCCAAGATGGTATTTAAGCTTTTTAAGGCTTGTATTAACCAGGCTTACCTTAGGAAGTTCCCGAGGAGCCTCAATTTTGATAGGTGACGAAGCAGATTGGTCAGTATTAGGGTGTGAAGTTTGTAACTAGAAAGCTTGTTCATTAGACAGTTCTTGTTGTGGAACAAAACATTTACCGAAATCTTCAGATAATCGATTTAACTCAGCATAATTAATTAGAGTTATATTAACTTTCTTTTCTTTTGAAATTGGGTCGTTTTGTTTTGCAAGCATTTTGGTTCGACTTACTTCTTCCAAAATCAATGTCTCATCATCATCAAACACAGGACTAGAAACATGTTGTTTAGATATAACAGTACCATAATACAAGGTCGGCTTAATCCGCTGAGCTTTCTTGAGATAAAACGGATTTTAATAACCAAGAGCTTGTTTGTGAGTGTCATCATAAAAAACTTGTGGCATTGTTAACATGTGCATTGTTTGAGCAGATTGACCCACTTTGTAAACAATATTATCTAGTTCCTTAATCTTCTTTTCTAAATCAATTTCTTTATCCATATATTTACTTTCCTTTTCTTTGGATTCATTTTTGAAAACAGTGAATGTTTGCAATAAAGATTCCTTTTCTTTGATTTGATTAGAAAGATTTTGTTCAAGTGAGTCAATTTGCTGCTTAAGTGCAAACTTTTCTTTAATCATATCATCCATTTGAGAATCAATCATTTTTTCACGTGTGCTTAAATCAATATTAAGACGTTGTTCAAAAGTTTTGACTCATTCTTTATATCTCTCAAGCTCAGCGGTTAAGGATTCATTATTCCTCTCCTGATTAGCCTTTTCCCAGTTATTCACATGATTAATCATTTGTTCTGACATTTGTTCAATCATAGATAAAATCATTGAATCTTGTTGTGCATGCATATTTGTATCTTGAACAGCTCTTAGTTGTGTTTCTTGTAAGTATTAAGAGTACGGAATGATATTGCTATCACTATTAGGGACTAATAATGACAAGTTACAATAGTTAGGTGTCACTAGGACTATAAATACCCCCTCTATACTTCCATGGAGGGGCGAGGATAAACATTTGTATCATAAGTGTGTGTTGTTTCTCTCTCTAGAAAACACACACACTCTTTCCTTTCTCTCTCTAATAAAATGGCTTACTTTTATTTCTATCCTCCCCGACCTCCGGATCGTCTTTTGTTAGTGAAATCTTATTATTAACACATCTTGTTGTGGAGAAGAATTTATATCCTGAACAGCTGCATTTTGTGTTTCATGCAGATACTGAGAATAATGAATGATATTGCTATCACTTGTTATTTCATTCTCTGGATAATTCACAAGATGAGTTTGTTCAGAATACGTCATCTCTTGCACACTTTGATTTAGCATATCATTATGAGTGTTTTCAGAGTGAGGTACCTCGGAGAGAACATTTGATCCGTAACTTGACAAATTGGCCATAAGAACTGCCTTGGCTGTAGAGAAATCATCACAGTCAGAATCATATGCATCCAAATCATCTGCTTGATAAGCTGCATTATGTGTAATGACCTTCTATGTAACTGGACCTTCTGCAACTCCAAGGTCTGCCAAAATTGCAATTCCTCCTCATTCAAAACTTTACCAGATCCTTGTGCTTCAACTAGAAGAACTTTATCCCTAAACCATGTAGCATCCCTTTTCCTCTTTGGTTTTGGGCACTGTCTTGCCATGTGACCTTCCCCTTGGCAGTTAAAACACTTCACGACCCTTTGTTGACCTGAATTATTCCCACATGTTCTTGAGATATTAGCCCTTGTTCTAGAAGTACCAGCAGCAATTGAACTTTGTCTCCCCTGAACTGGTTAAACAGTCACCCTTTCGTCATGAATAGTTGCTTGTTGTCTACGGTTGGAAGAATTCCTTAGTTGATTGTTGGTAGTTGGGAAACGAGATGTGACATCATTTTGTTAATGGCATCAATAGGGTCATCTCCTTTCTTAAACACAGGAACTGCTAGACTGGAGTCTATTTGAGGAAATTCAACATATGTGTTTGTTGATTCACTGTGGAGACAGTATATTCAATTTGAGGAATGGATTGTGGTTGTGGACAAGCATCTTGATGTACCGTGGATGAGTAAGCATTAGTATGCGGTGTTGATGGGTAAGTAATTACATGAGGTGTGGATTGATAGGTAGTTGAGTAATGTTGTGTGGGATGATTTGATCTATATTGAGGAGACTGAGATGGTGAAAAGTGTTGTTGGAACTGAGGATTGTTGTATAAGGATTGATAAGTGTTGAAGTGTGATGGTGTCATTTGATGATTCGCAACTAGTGCAAGTGGATCTTGATTGCGTTCACGTATAATACGGACTTTATTTGCATGGAGTTCATGTTGTTCAAGATATGCATGAAGCTGATCAAAGTTGGTGGTGTGCAAATCACTTACAAGTTTGACATCAATCACAAACTTACTCCATTCAAGTGGAAGATTATTTAAGAACATGGTATTGACCTGAAGTTGCTCTAATTTCATTTTGTAAATGTTCATGTCATTGATTAGCTGAGTAAATCTCAAGTAATACTGATGAAGTGATTCCCCCTTGATGTGAGCAAACTTATCAAATACATCATACAGTTTACACTCCCTTTCTTGCTTTGTCAATGAGGTACCTTGCATTAGTAGTTGAACTCTTTCCCATAGATCCTTGGCAACTCTGTGATGACTAACAAGAGAATAGACATCAGATGGTAGTCCTTGAAGAATGATATTAGTTGCTTTGAGATCACAATCAGCTTGAATTTTCTTAGTTGCAGATAATTCTTCATATTTCTTTGTCCTGGTCACACCATTTTCTTCAATCGTAGGCCAAATGAGTGGACCATGTTCAACTGATTCAAGTATCATTCTTCCATGCTCTTTGTTTTTCATGTAAAGTCCCATTCCGCTTTTTCAGGAATCATACAAGTGTTTTTCCAACATTGGTGGACGATTGTCACCACCAGAGAGTATCATGAATTCAGCAAGAGTAGACATTGTTACTTTGTTGTTATGTGAAAAGATTACTTGTTGATCGGACATTGATAAGAAGTAATTATGTTAAAATGAGTTGGTTTAAAGTGTTTTAAGTCTTGAAGATACACAGGATTTTACAATTCTTGATTAAACTGGGAAACTAACGTTTCACCGGATTTTACAAATCAAAGAAATAAACCCTATAATCAAAATTGGATTAATTCGCCTCTGAGGAAGAGAACTAATTCGCCTTGAATAATTCGCCTTCTATAAAAGGATTAATTAGCCTCTAAGAAGAAGAATAATTCTCCTTTAAGGAAAAGAACTAATTTGCCTTCAAGAAAAAAAATGCTAATTCACCTTCAACAAAGGATTAATTTGCCTTCAGATGTAAAGTTAATTCGCCTTCAAGGAAAAAAAAAATGCTAATTCGCCTTCAAGAACAGATGTTAATTCGCCTTCAAAAATAAATGCTAATTCGCCTTCAAGAACAAATGCTAATTTGCCTCTTGCAAAACGAACTTTAACTTTTCCAAAACACTAAAAGACTCACTTTTTGACATTTTTACTTAAAATTTCTTGGACAACTTACCTATCTAAGCCTAGTAGAACCTTAAAAATACAAATTTTAAACTTTTTAACACAAAAATTTTCAAATCAAGATTTTGGACACAAAAGTACTTTTTATACCAAAACTTATCAAAATGAAGATTTCTATGAATTTTCCAAGGTTTTGCTTGTACAACTAGATAATACTAAGACTAAGGAAGAAGAAAGTAGTAAACTTTATGGTTTTTAAATCCTCAAAAGGTGAAAACCTCTTGATAGATTCGAACCACTATACGAACAAAAACAAGAAGGAAAAAACGCACACAAGAACTTGATTATCACCCCGTGGCTCTGATACCAATTGTAGAATCTAAGTAATCATTAAACACACAAAGAACTATGAAGAAATCTAGAGAGAGAAAGAGAGTGGAAGGTTGCTTCTAATAAGAGAAAGTGAAAGAGAAAATGTAGAGCTATGTGAAAATAATGAAACAACCAACACCCTTTCCATAGCATGGAAATGGTTTATTTACCTAGTATGTGGCCGGTTTGGGCTGTGTCCATGGGCTTTAGTTTAACTAGCCTATCTAGTTTTCAAATATTACTTAACGAGCTATCTAACGATATTTATGGAAGTGACCGATACTTTCGTATTCTTAACACATCTTTGTGATATCCGATAGATTATGTATTGACTCGATTTCTGCCTAAGTTTTATGGATGGCTTCTTTCTTTTCACCCTTTACACATCATTTCTTTTTCATTCTTTAACCCCATCAATGTCCACCAAGACGTCATTACTATCATCATGTTGTGATTGTTCCGATGATAGCTCATGCCTTTGTTGACATTATTCCCATTCACATTCAACTCCATCATACCTAAGGACTTTTATTCTATCTATGGAATGTCCTTGGGTAGATCCATCTGGTTCTGGTTGGATCATAGGATAATACCTAACCTTACCATCTTATTCCTTCTTTAATCATTGTAAGGTAGTTGGTTATTGGGTATTAAGATCAAAACCATAAAACCGTTTTTTTAAAAACAATCAAAGTGTTTGATATAAATCAAAACGTTTAACACTTTGAAAGTTTCACTTTTAAGAATCACCCCCCCTACACATGTGCATCATAATTTTGAAAGGTTTTTCGCACATGAAGGAAAGAGTTTCGCACTTGAGTCAAAGATGATCACATTTTAATCTAATTTCTACCCCTCAAAAATAGCATACCATATGGTATTTTTGATATCAATGGATTAAAATAGCTATAAGATATTTTGAAAGCACATGAGAGAAAACGGATATCGCATGATTATTTTTAAAATATTTGTGAATGTTTTAAATAAATTTGAAAAACTAGTTGTGCCAAGTGTGTCTATATCTAAACGGATGGTCACTAAGCCACTAATAACGGTTTTTAAATACTCTTAAGCGGATGCAACCCGAATGATGCTAACGACGCTTTTGAGTACCCTAGACCGTATGCAACTTTGATCGCTGACGCGCTTGTTAATATACTTGACAACAACTATTTTTTACTTGGAAATTTTTTCTTTTGTAATTTTTTTCATTATACTCCCCCTCAATAGTACAACACTTCACTTTGAAAGACACGACAAGTATATTGAGGGATATAATGATTGTTGAGCACATTATTTTAAAAGATTTTGAATTATCTTTAAAAAATTCTTGAAAAATAATGCTCAAACACTACTTGTTTTTAAAATCTCCCCCTCAAAAAGAGATAAACAAATGATTTAGTAAGGAAGAGAGTGTTGAATACACAATTTGAAAGATGTTGAAATATCTTTTTAAGAAATTCTTAATGTGTTCAACATTTTGAAAACTTTTACTTGAGCTCAAGCTTTTAATGAAATAGCTCAAGTCCGAGAAGTTATAAGCTTCCCGTTGTGAGGATAAATATACAAAAAATGTACACTTTCCTTTATTTGGATTAACGAGCCCTAAGCTGACATTTACTTAGAAGTCGTATGTCCCGAGCAAACTTTTGAAAGAAATTTTAATTAAAAATTCCTTAGGACAAAGAAGATTTCTCTTCTATTTAAGATTAAGCGCTGATGTGTCGTTGTGTAGGTGTTATTTACGTATCAAGTTTTACTATTTATTTTATGCCGACTATACCTAAAAACAACACTTTAATGGGCAGTGTACCCGGTCAGATGGAGTTTCGTGGTAAGTAGGGTGTCGATCACTAAGAGCGAGAGCGTTAATTCCTAATTCTATCAGTATTTTAGTTATCTAAGTTAACCTAAAACTAATGCAAAAAGGGGGGTTTTCAGCCTGAGATACTGGCACGGTTTTGTGTATCTAACCTAAGGTTTTGATGAAAAGTAAAGCAAAAAACACACACAAGAAGATAAACAAACGATAAAGGAACGAACAAGAACTAATGTAAGGAAAACATATCAACCATGAATAATCCGATAAAACGATGGTTTGTTTATTAGTGCAATGATTGACTTATCTCGAAGGGCATATCATTCCTAGACTTAGGCGGTACTTCTTCCTAAGACCTAGACACGCTAATTCTGTCACAATTAGACGCATCCGCATAAAGCATCCTTATGTTGATTATAATCTATCTTAGGATCTAAGTAATGGTGCTCTTACTAAACCCTAGCTCATCGAGACTTTACCCACTTACTGCTTAACGGCTCTTTATATACTAGTAGTCCACTGTCCGAGTCTTTACCTATGGAATAAGAACGTACTCGTTGATCCTAGGGTCACCTGCTAGTCCAACTAAGCTCACTATTCTAAAGGCAAAGATAGGTCAATATTTGTGATCCTATGATTCTAGATATATAAATTGCAATATGGAGAGCTATCCCGGACTCTTAGCCTACGCCCAAACAACACCGAAGTTGCAGCGCATTAAATATGTAGGACTAGACCCAGTTGAATGATAGGTCGCATACTTAAGCACGTAAACGAATATAAATTGATAAACATAAACAACAATCAACGATAAATTAAGCAATCAAGATAAACAAACCAAACATTAGATCTTCATAAACATGGCTGATACCTAAAGGTATCAGCCGATAGTCATTGTAAAAATACACACGGTTTGATATATGAACGATTAAAATAAAGAAACCTTAATCGAACGCGTATTCGGTTGCGCGAAGATTACAAGAGTTTTCCTATGATCTTGAGGCTCTTTTTTGACCTTCTATGCTCCTTTATTCGTCTCTTGGTCGACTTGATGGTTTAGGGATTCACTTGCATACCTAAAACTGAGTTTAGGATCGTCTATTTATAAAGTCTAGAAACTCGTCGATACGCCGTATCAAACAATGTGAGATACGGCGTATAGGGGATTTGTTGGAGTAAGGGCTATGTTTGATATCTTCCAGAATATTTTATTACTATAGTGTAAATACGGCGTATTGATGTCTCCTGGATACGGCGTATTTGGTCTCCAATCCTTTATGGTAATTTGTGAAGTGTAGGCACGGATACGCTGTATCTTCTTGATTGATACGGCGTATTGAGGTAAAACCACTTGATTCTTCTTCGTTGACCAAAGTATTATATACGGCGTATCGTTGATGTGGATACGGCGTATTCTTCAAAGTCAGGCAATGGTCTTTTGATTTGTCAAAGTGTTGGATACGTCTTATAGGTCTAGAATAATACGGCGTATTTTCTGTCAGATCAGTAGACTTTCTCGAACTCTTCGTTTATGCTCCAAAATGCGTGCCTTTTAGCATAACTTCACCAAGTACTCCATAATTACTGCAATTCTCAAATATGAACGATTAAGTAATAATTATTTGCAATAATTATACAAAATAGGTTAATTACATGGGATAAATGATGCTATAAAATATACGTTATTTAATGTCATCAAATATCCCCCTACTTGAATCTTACTTGTCCTTAAGTAGCCTTTAAAAGTCTATAAAAATGTATCCCTAAGGATATTTTTTCCGTTAAAGCATTTATTTGATCTATTACAAGTACACAACCAAACACCTCACAAAATAGGAAGATGAAAACACTCAAATCACTCAACTAATCTATGTGTTAACATGTAACTAATTTGCTTAATTGCTCGGTCGTGACAAGTATTCTATCATAAGCTTGGTAAGGATACATGTGAAAACCTAAAGATCGTTGTAGCTCTAGTTTGTTAAGAACTAATCTAGGATAATGATAGCATAGGCGAAATATTCAAACATAGAATCAATATTATCATAACAAGCTTTTACCAAACATTCCAAGCCCCAATATTATTTGATCTGAACAATACGGTTACATCAATGAACTATAACAGGGATCAAGGAAAACCTTGATTACCTTGAGGCTAAAACTAATCAAACCTAGGCGTCCACTTAGAGGACTTGACGCCTAGAACACACACACACTCTTCTGGTGTTTACATCTTTGACACACTTAAAACTATATCTAGGGATCTCTTTATATAGTAGAGTCCATCTAGATTTACAAGGGAAAACATAATTATATAAGGAAACTAAATCATTTAATTCTTTAATAAACTTCATCTTTATCTTCAAGAATCATTTCTTTTGGAATCTTTTATCTTTTGTAGAATAAACTCCACCAGCTTGTAGAATTCCATAATGCTAGATTCAGTCCTTATGTTTCATTGTTGTTTCATTCTTGTTTTGTCTTATCACCTCAAATATAATTCTTAACAATCTTCCCCTAGTTGATAATGACAAAACCAAATAAGCATGAACTTCTCCTGAAGTTAATATACGAATGAAAACTTTCCTTTAAGCTACCAAGGATCTGCAAGTTGTAAATCATCAAATCTTCTTCCCCTTTTTGTCAATATCAAATAAGAGACTAAAGTATGTAACTTTGATCTTCACAGCTACGAACCAATATTACACTTCTAATCCAAGTATTCCAATGACCTAAATTGCCCTCTATTACGCACCTTAATAAAAATGAACTTGAGCAGTAGAAACTTACACTAGCAGTAGTAACAATAACTAGCAGTAGTAAAAATCTTCACCTTGATGTAGCATATAAATGGTTAAACATTTTAACATTAAGCTTCCCCTGAAACCCATATGTTAACCATTTCTTGAATCTTCAATTCTGTAGGCTCTATGTAATGATTACTGATGAAGAAAACTAAGTATACGAAACATGATGCGAATAGAATAACCCAAACTTGTAGTCTTATATCTTTGCACTATCCACGTACTTTCCGAACGGTATACCCAAAACCAATGTATAGGGAGACCGCAATCTCTTGACAATTTATCCTCATCTTCTATGAGACGCATAACCAAAGTGATAGCAAATGTGAGCATTGAGCACCATAAGAAAAATCACACACCTTTGCTAGATTTGTCAATTCTTCGTCACATCGTTTCTAAGCACGAACAAGTTACCTCCAAATGTTGTAAGCCATTTGAGATATGATAAGAACACAAACCCAAATAATTCCACTTCATCTTCAAAAAGGTGATAAAAAACCTTCTTCGTAACCACATCTTCAATAGATCCAAAAATATAAGCCTTTTAAACCTTTAAGAACATTTAAATCTGTCTCAAATACCTCTTGAACCTGTGTAACAAATCCAAAACCAAAATTCCTCTGCCCGAGATCTTATAAGTAACTGAGAACAAATCTTCATGTGTTATCCGATAGCGAACAACACTATCAGTATAAACTTCTTTCTCAGACAACACAAACAGTTTTAAAAATTTCTTGGACAATTAAGGCAGTATTATCATACTTTGAACAGCTTTAAAACCCTCGAACAGTACTAACCTTTATTGTAGTATCAATCTTGGCAGCACCACGTATATTTGGCATGTGAAATCCCTAAGTTTCAGCCAATATAATTGCATCCATAACTACCAGTAATCCACGACATACAAGGAACTAATTATGGGAAAAAGATAACAATCCCTAAAAATTAGGGTGTCCACATTATAGCATATCCCTTTAACCTGTTACTGCTGCTTCTTTTCCTCTAAACTCGAACACAAACACATCAACTTTATTCTTTTCTTGATGACGCCAAACTGTTAATATTTATATTCGAACCCAATAGCAGCATTAACAAGTTTCCTGGCAGCATTAAGTTTATGTGTACAGGCAGTATAAACTTCCTTTGGCAGCACTAACTATCATTTAATCATCATGATAGCAACACTAATATTTACGTCCAATATACAGGAAGTTTATTATGGGAACTAAAATACAATCCTTAAAAATTAGGATTTACATACCATAACAGATCCTTTCCCCATTCTGCGAATCATAACCAACTTTTTCCATAACTATGATGCATCTGTGATAGTCATTGTTTCTCGTTGAAAGTTTGTTGTCGTTGTTTCTTGTTGAAACCTAAACATTCGGTCTCTCTTCTCAACCCACGAAACCCTTAAGATCTTAAACAGTAGGAACGAATACAAACCCTTAAAATTAGGGTTTTTTCACACCACAATGGATCCTAACCTGCTTCATCAAGATGTCACATAAAACCTTCTTGATTCTTTGCTGCGGCTGTTCCTTCTTTTTCTGGATCAATTTGAATTATGTTAGAGTTTTGTAAACCCTAATTGCTGCTCTTTCTCTTTGTTCACGACCAGAACACAAGAAACCTTCTTCTCCTGTGATCATATTTGTAACAGCAGTAACCAACACCTTATTTTCTGTTTTTCAGAATTAGGGTTTGAAACCCTAACTTTCACCGAATTTCTTTATAGCTTAAAAACAGAAAATAAATACAACTAAAAACCTTGTGATCCTAGATATCAAGAGCAACCTGCTCTGATACCAATTGTGGAAACCTAAAAGATCGTTGTAGCTCTAGTTTGTTAAGAACTAATCTAGGATAATGATAACATAGGCGGAATATTCAAACATAGAATCAATATTATCATAACAAGGTTTTACCAAACATTCCAAGCCCCAATATTATTTGATCAAAACAATACGGTTACATCAATGAACTGTAACAGGGATCAAGGAAAACCTTGATTACCTTGAGGCTAAAACTACCAAACCTAGGCATCCACTTAGAGGACTTGACGCCTAGAACACACACACTTTTCTGGTGTTTACATCTTTGACACACTTAAAACTATATCTAGGGATCTCTTTATATAGTAGAGTCCATCTAGATTTACAAGGGAAAACATAATTGTATAAGGAAACTAAATCTTTTAATTCTTTAATAAACTTTATCTTTATCTTCAAGAATCATATCTTTTGGAATCTTTTATCTTTTGTAGAATAAACTCCACCAGCTTGTAGAATTCCATAATGCTAGATTCAGTCCTTATGTTTCATTCTTGTTTTGTCTTATCAACTCAAATATAATTCCCAACAATCTTCCCCTAGTTGATAATGACAAAACCAAATAAGCACGAACTTCCCCTGAAGTTAATATATGAATGAAAACTTCCCCTTAAGCTACCAAGGATCTACAAGTTGCAAATCATCAAATCTTCTTCCCCTTTTTGTCAATATCAAATAGGAGACTAAAGTATGCAACTTTGATCTTCACAACTACGAACCAATATTACACTTCTAATCCAAGTATTCCAATGACCCAAATTGCCCTCCATTACGCACCTTAAGAAAAATGAACTTGAGCAGTAGAAACTTACACTAGCAGTAGTAACAAAGGCTAGTAGTAGTAAAAACCTTCACCTCGATGTAGCATATAAATGGTTAAACATTTTAACATTAAGCTTCCCTTGAAACCCATATGTTAACCATTTCTTGAATCTTTAATTCTGTAGGCTCTATGTAATGATTACTGATGAAGAAAACTAAGTATAACAAACTTGATGCTGAAGTAGAATAACCCAAACTTGTGTCTTATGTCTTGTACTATCCACGTGACTTCGAACGTATACCCAAAACCAATGTATAGGGAGACCGCAATCTCTTGACAATTTATCCTCATCTTCTATGAGACACATAACCAAAGTGATAGCAAATGTGAGCATTGAGCACCATAAGAAAAATCACACACCTTTACTAGATTTGTCAAATCTTTGTTACATCGTTTCTAAGCACGAACAAGTTACCTCCAAATGTTGTAAGCCATTTGAGATATGATAAGAACACAAACCCAAATACTTCCACTTCATCTTTAAATAAGTGATAAATAATAATCTTCGTAACTAATTAAACCAATAATTACGAGCCTTTAAAACGTTTAAGAATATGTAAAACAAAAATCTAATCTGTTTGTCCAAGAACCATCTGAACAAACTATCAATCAAACCTATGTGTGTTGGGACCAAAAAACCAAAAATCCAAAACAAACAAACTTGGTTTTCTTAGTTCTGTCCAACATCCTTCCTTATGTGTGTCACCAGATATCTGTCATAACTGACAGTACTAAAAACGTCCTATGTCTGATATCGATTAATCCTGGCAGTACTAACTGCTTTCCAATACCAGTAGTAATAAAAACAAGCAGTAGAAACTGTTAACATAAAACTACTTTCAGCAACACTTTTTCCTGACACAAAACTGTCATCAATCTGTCACTAAACTATTGCTAATATGTGTTCTCCTTCCTCCCAAGGCTGTTAGTGACTCTTTAGTTGTTACAAGACTGTTGCTATTTTTTCACTAATTCATATTCTCTTGGCAGTATTAACAATACAAAAGAGACGTATTTAGTTTCTATTGACAGTATTAAGTATCTTCATTGGATTTACAAAACAACCCGTATGGTTGCACCTATCAGTTCAAGTGATAAATACTTGTACCCATCTGTTCACACATATGTAACCACTCACAATATTTAACCACTCAAATTCTTAAACTGTAAACATTCTTTCACATGTCTTGACAGCACTTGGATCTTTTCATTAACAACAGTAACAAGCCTTGTATCTTTGAAGTGGCATCACAAAGATACAACAATCAGTAGTAAGATCCTTGTTGTCAAACTCATACTTGCACAAATTTTCACAAACATGAACCAACCTGTACGCCTTGTCTTCATTAAAGTAGGGTTTCGTTTGTCATTAAACGAATCAAACACTACAACACAATCTTCTGATATAGACATGACGTGCCATGAACACAAGTCACGATCTGTTTGTGTCTTTAGGGAATTAGGATTTATGTGAACCCTAATCTTCATTCTATTCTTCACGAGGTTCAATCAGCAACAACACGCCAATCTGTTTTGTTCCAAGTCGTATCACATGTTGTCTTCAATAAAAATCGAATTAGGGTTTGAAAGAAACCCAAGTTACCAGCATCGATTAGAGTAAGCTAACAATCAAATTACCATGAAACAGAAGCATGACAAATATCCACATAAGTAACAGATCAAAGATTGCAACAATATAGAAACCCTAAAAATCTAGAGTTATTGAGCGATATTATGGAAACCTAAAGATTGTTGTACCTCTAGTTTGTTAAGAACTAATCTCGGATAATGATAACATTGGCAAAATATTCAAACATAGAATCAATATTATCATAACAAGGTTTTACCAAACATTCCAAGCCCCAATATTATTTGATCAAAACAATACGGTTACATCAATGAACTATAACAGGGATCAATGAAAACCTTGATTACCTTGAGGCTAAAACTACCAAACCCAGGCGTCCACTTAAAGGACTTAACACCTAGAACACACACACTTTTTCTGGTGTTTACATCTTTGACCCACAGAAAACTATATCTAGGGATCTCTTTATATAGTAGAGTCCATCTAGATTTACAATGGAAAACATAATTATATAAGGAAACTAAATCTTTTAATTCTTTAATAAACTTCATCTTTATCTTTAAGGGTCATATCTTTTGGAATCTTTTATCTTTTGTAGAATAAACTCCACCAGCTTGTAGAATTCCATAATGCTAGATTCAGTCCGTATGTTTCATTTTGGTTTTCTCTTATCAACTCAAATATAATTCCCAATAGAAGGCACCCTTAGGTATAATCAAAAACATCCTAGTTAGAATTAATAAATTCCTATTTCCTTCAGATTTCATAATTATCGATAAAATTCCTAATGAGACAATAATTCTAGTCAGGCCTTTCTTAGCAACCATTCACGTGGAAATTAATGTTTTTGATAAAAAAATTTCTTTAGGAATCGATAACGCTAGGGTTAGTTATGATATGGAGAAGAAAGATCGTAATTTTACAATTCCTATCGAGAAATTTTTTATGATAAAATCTTATCATCAGAATAGACCTCAATCTCCCGCATGTAGCGATAATCAATCACGAAACCTGCCTGATAGGTCGCCTGATGATAGTTTACACAATCAAGGTAGTAAGAATAAGAAAATTAAGCTAGATCAACATTCCCCTAGGGCACATTTTTGTAAACCTATTAAGCAGACTATCAATGAAAAGACTAAGATGTGGCTAACCTGTGACCCCACCAGAAGCATGTGCGATGGGGGAGGTGAAATCTATAGGGTATTTGGGGTCGAAAATTTAAGGTTTTGGTACTGCAACTAGGATAATGAAAGAAAGAACATAACATGAATGAAATTATCCTTCCCTGACTACCTTTTGGTAAAATACAGGAAGTATCAAAACAATAATTTAGTTTACAGTGATACATATACCGAATGGTGCAATGTTAGTCCCACACTAGGAACTTAGTCTCAGGAATCCAACAACCTTAGACCCAGAGACTATACCTTTAGGGAAAAGACATTAATTAAGGTTGGACATACATAAATAAGTGAACCTATGAAAAAAGCATTACTCAAGTTATGGCTAATTGACTGTTTTCAAGACGAATCAAGAATTGTCAAGAACCCACTTTCTAGGAGTTTTTTGATTATAAATGGGTGTTTGATTTAGAATTTGAAACACATTAGTCTGATGAATATGAACTTGGCGATAGGAATCTAAAAAAGGGAATAAAGCTTGCTCAAGAGAGGGACTACTGTAAAAGATGTCATAAAGATTAGTACATATTGTGGCATGACCATGGATTTGAAGAAGGAGAACGTGATGAAATGGGAATAGAAATTGAAAAGTATGATCCACCTGAAGTTCAGGTTGAAACCTTCAAAGTAAGGAAATATTCATTTAAAGGTAGACAAAGGTTTGTTTGTGTGACCAAAGAAGTGGACGATGTTGTACCTCTCAGAAGAAGAATTGAATCAAGGTGTCAAAGAAATTGATCAGAAGGACGTTTGATTATAAACGTCCCATGATAAAATGTAATGTGGGGGCTGATTCTAAATTAAAGACTGTTAATAACAAAAGTGCCTTGCTCGCGGAGACAATCCTATTCTTTTTTTATTAATTATTTTTATTTTCTGCATCATTAGTTGGTTTGCATGTTTTACTTTGTTCTACAAGTTCCTGCAGCAAGGAGGCAACTTTCGAGACCGACTCGACCCATAATTGTGTGGTAGCTTTGCTGATTTAGCAGTAGTGACGGCGTAACATACATGGTTATGACGTAACGTATTCAATTACGACGTAACCCTTCTTATGTTTACGCCGTAAACCTATAAACTAAATTTTTTAAAATACCGTGATGTGTCATTGTGTGGTGTTAATTTTATGAATTCAAGTTTTAAATTTATATTTTGCCATCTTAACCAAAAACAACACTTTTACGGGCAGTGTACCCGGTCAGTTGGGAGTTTTGTGGTAAGTAGGGTGTCGATCACTAAGAGCGAGACTAACAACGTCCTTTTCTCACTTTATTAAATTTTGGTTATCTAATAACTTAGTTAATGTTCCTATTCTATGTTAAAACTATGCTAAATCCTTGTTAATCATAATCTAACTGATAAATGGTGTTTTCAGACTGAGACCGACTGGCACGGATTTTCGTGGTGACTAAAATCAATTTAAAGACACTAAAACATCACGCATGAAAATTTAATAGAAATTAAAAGAGCGGTATAGCCAAATATAAGAAGAAAACTTATTTAACCATTATTAATTCAATCAAAATTTGGGTTTGTTTATTTAGTGCATTGAATATCTTATATCGAGGCGGGAATTTCATTTCGTAAGATTAACCCGGTGGTATTTCTTCCTTCATTAAACCTAGGACAACGTATTATTCTGTACTCAATTAAACGGATCCGCAGAAAGCATCCCTTATTTGCTGGATTATACATCTTTCCTTTTCTTAGGGATTAAAGCAATGGTGATCTTGTTAAACCTTAGCTCATAGAGACTTTACCCACTTACTGCTTAACGGCAATTCATACACTAGTAGTCCACTAACTAAGTCTTTACCAATTAGCTGAGAACATACTCGTTGATCTTTGGGTTACCTGCCGGTCCAACTAAGCTCATAATCTAAGGGCAAAGATAGGTCATTATTTGTGATCCTATTGGTCTAGATGTATAAATCACTATATGGAGAGATATCCCGGCATCTAGATTACTTGGTCCATATCACTAGATCCAGTTGAGTGATAGGTCGCATATAAAAGCACGTAAAAAAGTATAAATCGATAAACATAAACAAGCAAGCGATGATATATTAAGCAATCAAGATAAACACACCAAACAATTAGATCATCATAATAATGGCTAATACCTGAAGTTATTAGCCTTTAAACGTCATAATCAATACAAGAGTAATAATTTAGCCAATGTAAACTAATCGAGTTAACGAATGATACCAAAAAACTAAATGATTACAAGAGTATAAGAGATTACAAGTTGTTTCCTATGGGATTGATTATGTTACAAGACCTCTTCTGCTCTTATTCTCCTCTGAAAATCAACTTTTATGGTTTAGGTATCGAAAATATGATTTAGCACACTCAAAACTCATTTTTGAGCTTTCTATTTATAATGTCTAGAAAAAGGTCAATACAACATATTGAGAGTCTTCGATATGGCGTATTAGAGATTTCTTAGAGTAGGGACCACGTTCGATATATTCTAGAATATTTTATTTCCATATGGCTTAAATACGGCTTATTGGTCTTTCCTGGATACAGCGTATTGGATCTTGTTTCCTTTGTGGTCTTTAGTGAAGTGCAGGCATAGATACGTCGTATCTTCCTTGATGGATACGACATATTGGTTTTCAGAACAGTAATCTTCAAATATCTTTGTTTAAGCTTCAAAATGCGTGCCTTTTAGTTAACTTTCACTAAGTACTCCATAATTACTGCAGATCTCAAATACAAATAATTAAGTAACAATTCTTTGCAATAATTATACAAAATGGGTTATTTAGATGGGATAAATGATGCTATAAAAGTAACGTTATTTGATGTCATCAAATATCTCCCAACTTGAATCCTACTTGTCCTCAAGTCGCCTTTAAAAGTTTATGAAAATGTATCCCTAAGGATTTTTCCGTTTTAGCATTTATTTGATCTATTACAAGTACACAACCAAACACATCATGAAATAGAAAGATGAAAACTCTCAAATCACTCAACTAATCTATGTGGTAACATGTAACTAATTCGCTTAATTGCTCATCATGACGAGTATTCTATCATAGGCTTGGCAAGGATACAGATCTCCACCACTAGAGCTAATAAGGAGTAACAAGTTTATAATGGTAAAATGGATTTTTATTATAAGGCTTAGGGTTGATCATTCTACAATCTTGCACCAAAAGTACCACACTAACAAGGCAGCTGAAGCACACATACATGGCCGTAATGACGGAATAGACATGTGTGTTCGATCACATACTCATTTGAGTTTAACGAAGGGTTAGGATGAAGAATGATATAGAGTATGATCTTCTAACTTTCACCAATAGTAATAAACCAACAAGGCAGGTGAGACATTCATACATGGTCGTAATGACGGAATAGTCATGCATGCTCGTACAGATCCTCATTCGTGTAAAACCCATGGTTAATGATTAGGAAAGGGAATTAAATTGTTGTTAAACAAAAATTACAAAACAAGTAGACTAGGTCCAAGATATAAGTTGCAAGACACTTTTTTCCTGACCATTACCATGATTAAGACACAACTATTTACAAACGTCTTGATCATAGATCAAAAACAACAACCTAAGTTGGCATCCCTGTAATGGTCAACTTCCCAATCATCCCATATTTTATATACTTTTACAAGACAAGTGGCGATATCTACCACTTTATATAAAAATTTACATCGTTGACTTATAAGATGTTTCAACGAATAATCGATCCTTCATATAATTCCTTCGGTCTAAGCTTTTGCTAAACAATTATTATTAAACTTTAATCCTCTTTTTTGTTGCGTTTTTCTAATTTTTTTCGATTTTTTTTCACTATACTATACTACAAAACTTGGTGTAATTCCATTCTTCCTCGAGTCATAATGATCCGGATTAATTCCTTGATAATTTTCAATCTTCAGACATACCAATAATTGCTGATGGTATTCTTCGGACGTACCAATAATTGTGATGGTAGTAAAAATACATGAGTTTTGACTACTTTATACATTCCCATTTGCAATGTACAAATTATTTCCAAACTGTACCAAAGATAGAAAATAACACAAGACTCGGGAAATACATACTTTACACTTTAAGCAACTAGCAACTGATAAATGGACTTAATCTAACAGGGTACGCTAAGGTGTAAAGGTGTAACGAAACAAACAGTTGGTGTTATCCTGCTCTACAGGTTTTTCTAGGGGTATCTTACACTTATAATGAGAGTAAACAAAGGATTTGTACAGGATTTAACTAACCAGTGTAGTTAGTTAATAAAACAACATGTATAGGCTTTTTGGGTGTAATCCTAAAAATTTACCAATTTAAACAAGTTACTCCATCTAAATCCATAGTACTTATTATTGTGGTCTCGAATAGATATACTAAGCCAAGTTCTAAAGTCTACAACATCACCAGCACATTCATATTTTTGTGGAATTTGGGTAAACATTTGGAAACGGATAAGGTTAAATCCTTACAATATCTAATAAGGGTTATTGTGCGCGGGTTGTGTAACTATTAATTTCATAAAAGTATGCTTGAAAAAATTTTAAATTTGAGCATAATTTAAGCATTTTGATGTGAAAAATAGGACAAGTATACATTCTAATTCCCATCCCCCCACTTGAATTATACAACGTCCTTGTTATATAGATAAAACATCAAAAACGGGAAATTAAAAAGAATTAGAATGAGAAACTCCCCTGATATTTGCTCGGTAGTGATTCTCCATGTAGATTTATTAAGCAAGAATTCGTGTTGAACAACTGTCTTAAGTTTTCAAGACTCTAACACTTCAAGATTTCCAGATTTGTAAATACTCCACCAACATTTGTCGATTTCCCTTCACGAGGTCCTGTGTAAATTCTCATAAAACAAATGCAATTCTATCTTCGTGTATTTGTTTGGTTAGACTCGAAATAAATACCTAAAACTTGTACAGGAAGTTGATACGCCGTATCCATTCCCCAGGATACGTTGTATTGATACTTGTATGCGCTGTATTCATTTAATGAATACGTCATATAGACTGTGCTGGAAATAAAGAGTGGATAACGTCCAAAAGGTCAATACACCGTATCCATGGGGTTTGGATACGCCGTATAGACAGTCTGGGAAGACATACTCGATAAAAATAAAAAATACATTCTGGGTTGTCTCGCGGGAAGCACTTTTGTTTACAGAAAAGTCTTTAAGTTAGACTTGCCTCAATTTAATCCCATCCTTATAAAACAATTTGGGGTCGAAGGGATGCCAAACGGCACATATAAATTCTTGATTAGGAAAATGAATGACATCCCTTTGGATAAGTACAAGTCAAGATTTTAACATTTAATTCCTTGATAAAATTTTCAGTTTTGAAAAATTTATTAGATGTATCATGACTTGGTTTTAAAAGCTTATTTGACCCATGTGCATAGGCACCATCATCCGTATTTATTACATTACCCCCCCCCAAAGAATTTTTAATATCATTTTTATCATCATCATTGTCCCTATCCGATTTTGAATCATCGGGATAAATTACGTTAAAAGGAAATATATCATTAAAGCATATAACGTTTTGTTCCTCTTCATCACATTTGGACAATGATGTTTCATCTTTCAAATTAAATTAATCGATATGTTGAGGACTTACAGTAGGTTCAGTTAAGAATTCTAATTTAGACGTTAGAGTATCATTGTAAACAATGGCTGGAAAGTCTTTATTAAAATCTTTAAAGTAGTCTAAATCATCAAAATGGCCGTAGGCTCGGGTGATGGAAGCAAAGGCATATTGACTTTATCATTATCATTTTTTGAATCCGTTTTTAAATCGTTGACATAAATTATTTTGTAAGAAAATGAATTTTTGTCAAATCTTTCCGTGTAATCTTCATCGTCGGATTCATCAAACGATATTCTAAAGTCGGTTTCATCATTGTTAAGAGAACTTACCGTAGACTCAGACAAGAGTGCTCCTTCAGATGTTAACGTGTCGTTAAAGACTATAGCTGGGAATTCAGTTTTAACAGATCCGAGGTTGTGAACGTCTTCATTATCCCAGATCTTACCATACGTAGCAATTTCCCAGTTATACACCTTACCTCGCCTATGAGTTTTTTCTTCCTCAAGCCTAATATACTCCTCTATAGTAATGTTCGGGTTGTCCATTTTAACCTGTAATAAATTTGCTAGGAAAGAAAACTGTCAAATAGCTTAATACGCCGTATTCGGTTAACAGAATACGCCGTATGGATGTTTAGAGTCAAATACGTTGTATTGATTTAGAAAAAAATTATACGTCGTGTCCAATAAATTGAATACACTGTATTCAGTATTCGACTAAGAAAGTTACAATGAATTATTATAATGCAGAAAACACACAAACACAATATGCAAAATAATCTAAACTAAACTAAAACACTAATAAATAAGAATTAAACAACTTCACTCCCGAAAATGGCGCCAAAAACTTAATGTATCGTTGTGCGTAGGTATTTTATGTATCAAGTTTTGCTATTTATTTTATGCCGAATATACATAAAAACAACACTTTAATGGGCAGTGTACCCGGTCTAGATGTAGCTTCGTTGGTAAGTAGGGTGTCGATCACTAAGAGCGAGAGCGTTAATATCTAATCTATCAGTATTTTAGCTATCTAAGTTAAACCTAAAACTAATGCAAGAAGGGGGGTTCAGCCTGAGAGACTGGCATGGTTTTGTGTATTTAACCTAAGGTTTGGATGACAAGTAAAGAAATAAACATACACAAGAAGATAAACAAATAATAGAGGAACGGTCAAACACTAATGTAAGGAAAACATATCAACCATGAATAATCTGATAAAACGCAGGTTTGTTTATTAGTGCAATGATTGGCTTATCTCGAAGGGCATATCATTCCTAGACTTAGGCGGTACTTCTTCCTAAGACCTAGACATGCTAATTCTATCATAATTAGGCGCATCCGCATAAATCAAGCATTTGTTGATTATAATCTATCTTAGGAGATTAATAATGGTGCTCTTACTAAACCCTAGCTCATTGAGACGTTACCCACTTACTGCTTAACGGCTGTTTATATACTAGTAGTCCACTGTCCGAGTCCTTACCAATGGAATAAGAACGTACTCGTTGATACCAAGGTCACCTTATGGCTCAACTAAGCTCACTAAACTAAAGGTAAGGATAGGTCAATATTTGTGATCCTATGATTCTAGATATATAAATTGCAATATAGAGAGCTATCTCGGACTCTTAGCCTACGCCCAAACAACACCAAAGTTGCAGCGCATTAAATATGTAGGACTAGACTCAGTTGAATGATAGGTCACATACTTATGAGAACTATCCGATATCTAGTTAAGCTACAGGCGATATCCTAAGATACGAACTGAACTTATATTAAAGCATACAAACGAGTATAAACTGATAAACATAATCAATAATCAACGATGAATTAAGCAATCAAGATAAACAAACCAAACATTAGATCTTCATAAACATGGCTGATACCTAAAGGTATCAGCCGATAGTCATTGTAAAAATACACACGGTTTTATATATGAACGATTAAAGAAAAGAAACCTTTAAATACGAACGCGTATCGGGTTTCGCGAATATTACAAGAGTTTTCTATGATCTTGAGGCTCTTTTCTGACCTTTTATGCTCCTTTATTCGTCTCTTGGTCGACTTGGTGGTTTAGGGTATCACTTGCATACCTAAAACTGAGTTTAGGGTCTTCTATTTATGGAGTCTGGAAACAGGTCAATACGCTGTATCGAGCGATGTAGGATACGGCGTATTGGGGATTTCTTGGAGTAAGAACCACGTTTGATATCTTTTAGAATCTTCGTGAATAATAAACTTAGATACGGCGTATAGAGGCTCCTGGATACGGCGTATTGGGTCTTCAATCCTTCGTGGTTATCTGTGAAGTGTAGGCACGGATACGCCGTATCTTCTTGATGGATATGGCGTATTGGGTAAAACCAGTTGGTTCTTCTTCGTTGACCAAAGTATTATATACGGCGTATCGTTGATGTTGATACGACGTATTCTTCAAAGTCAGGCAATGGTCTTTTAATTCGTCAAAGTCTTGGATACGTCGTATAGGTCTAGAATAATACGGCGTATTGGCTGTCAGATCAGTAGACTTTCTCGAACTCTTTGTTTATGCTCCAAAATGCGTGCCTTTTAGCTAATCTTCACCAAGTACTCCATAATTACTACAATTCTCAAATATAAATGATTAAGTAACAATTCTTTGCAATAATTATACAAAACAGGTTAATTACATGAGATAAATGATGCTATAAGATAAACGTTATTTGATGTCATCATAGAGCTATAAGAATCTTCAATCCTGTGAATAACTTCACAGATAAGAAAACATTCCACGTGTATAGTATGATTACAATTAAACATAGATCCGCAGTTCAACTCCAAAGTCCGAATGGTGATATGAATCTCATAGTGCAACAAATCCTTAGACACTATGTATGGTAACACAAATGGTTCATTGAATGCTAATTGTTAATTTGAAAGTTCAAATTAATAGCCCCATGCCTATATAAATCTATTATACCCATGACACCATTATTATTCACTCAAATCTCATTCACTCCTCTCTCTTCTTTAACCACCGTCGGCTGCCCCCCACCATCATCGGTTGCCGCCTCACCGTCGTCGGCTACAGTCGCTCGCCACCGTCGCTAAATTGTTTTTAGGTATTTTTTATAGATGTTTTGAGAGTTTTTTGTTATATATTTTGAAAGTTTATGTTTTTAAATGTTTTTTTATAGATGTAACGAGTGTTATGATAATGAAGATGAACTACAATCATTTAGGCATAAGGCACCTCTCATACCAGGTTCGTTGCAAATTTGGTTGCGGACTAATGTAAAGATCGTTCATTTCGGATATCCGTTAACTTTTGATCTTTCAAAATCATGTTATACAATATAATACACGTATACATGATTTGTCATAGGATGTTGACAATGTAATCTTGCGCCAGTTGTTGTATAATTCCCCAACGTCTTTGGAGAACGCCAAAAGCTCTTTCAACATCATTTCTAACACCTTCTTGTCGTCATTTAAATATGACACATTTCACGCTCCCGTGCAATCGTAAATGACTTGAAAAAACTTGCCCACCATGGGTAATCCCGTCAACTAAGTAATACCCATTCTGAAATGTAACTCGTTTTACTTCAAACGGAGCCACTAGGGCGATGTCATCAAGAAGATTGTCAAATAACATAGAATTATTTAAAACAGTAAGTCATGCGTGTATTTATTTAATATTACCAAGTTTTAAATTTATAAAACTCGTTCACCTATGGTCTACAAACGCACTAACGGGTAGAGAACCCGATCGGTGTAGTACAAGATTGGTAAATCTGAGCTCGTCTCAAGAGCTGAGTGTTAGTTAATAATTTAAATTATGAAAAACATGTGAGTTGAATTTTAGAAATGACAACGGTTAAAATAATGCTGAAGTAAAATTGGAGATTAAATTCAAGGAGGAAAAAAAGTACTAGTCTAGCTATTCTTTATTATTGAGAAGAATATGTCCTAGTGCAATGTCTAATTACCGTTTATTATGGTGGTTCTAATATCGCTAGGTTTGATTTGTAGTCGCAACCTAACATATAATTCCTACGATCTCAACCCCGTTGTTCACAGAATTCGAGTATCTAGTTCATAGTCTTTAAACCCCCAACTATCCTACAGACATGTCTAAGTGTTGACATTCCCACTACTCTATATTAAACCCTCCTAAAAGGATTTCTCGCGTTTTATAAGAGTCTAATCTAATGTAGGCATTAATACGTCAATCCCTTAACACTAAGAACATATGCAACCTTATTTCTAGTATCCTAATAAACTACCTTTCAACAGCTTGCGCCTACTAAATAGCTTAAGGGGATCTACACTAGCCTCAACACTATTAAAATGCTGGGATCAAACAACAGGCAAATAAGATATCTAAATAAACATCACTTAAGGTGCTTAGCCACACATGGTAAAGATTGCAGAAAATATAATAAAGTAAACCATTGATCGATTGAACATTATAAATTATACAAACTGTTGATGAATGTATAATACAAATACGAATAAAAGCTAATCCTCCCTTTTAATGGTGGTGATCGAAACTGAAAAACGACTCCTAGAGCAGCCCTAATCGTCACATCTGAGTCTCCTTTCCAATGTGTATCGAAATATCAGAAGTAGGGCATGTATTTATAGGTTCGTATCAGCTACGGCGTAGTCATAAGTGATGAGCTACGCCGTAGTACCTAAAATGCAAATATCCGTCCAAAATCTTCAATAACTACGGCGTAGTCCATGGTGTGAAGCTACGCCGTAGTTTCTTCAAGTGTAAATTCTTTATTAGAGCTAATACGTAGTCCTTACGGGTTAACTACGCCGTAGTTGGTCTTGATCCATGGTTCCAAAATTGGTTAAGTCGTGGCTACGGCGTAGTCCCTACGGGACAACTACGCCTTAGTTTTCTCCTGGAAAACATCCTTAGTGCATTTTTCATTACGCACCCTTCCATTTCCGAATCAATCCGCTCTAAAGCTCATATTTTCCTAAAAACGAAATAGGAAGCAATTAAGCACGCATTTCAACATAAATATAACAATTATGATCCTTTTATAAGGGATTTTGACATTAAAAAGCATAAACTATTTGATATTATCATTAAGATCGTTACTCGCACATGCTACCCCAAAAAATACATGTCATATCCACAAATCGTACGGGGCCACAACTTCAAGCATTATAGTTGGATATATTTTTATCACCTCTCTTAATTTGCTTGTGCCATGATTTCAGGCAGTTAACCCATTCCCAATGCAAACGATCAATACTCTCAAGCATTCCTAGAAAATCATGAACACTATTATGCCTTCTATATAATATTTTAGCGTCGGTTGTGAAGTACGCTCGGACATTTGTAAATGTTTCTCAAATGCATCACATGATGAGCCGTATGTCAATTGGCGTATGGTGGTCGTGCATTTCATAATAACACTACAACTCATGCGACCCGTGCAATCGAATCAGACTGTAAAGAATTTACAATGGTCGGGGAGAGGATGAACAGTTTGAATCTAAGTTTCAATACCTTAAACTATTTCTTTAAATAGTTTGTTGCGCATACAATAACGACGTCCAAAATAGAACTCCGAATATCTTGGGTGCTCAGCAATCACCATTCGACCCAAAATAGTCGTCGATCAAACGTTCTTCTGGAGTTTCACGATCACGGTAAATCATATGACGGATATTAGGGGTATTTGAGGTTTCACCTTGTTGTGCGATTGGTGATACTGAACAACTTGCGTAATCAAATAAATATCGCCCAAATCATCTTCATCGGATGCATTGGAAAACGAAGATTCAGACATTTTTGTGGAGAATATGTATTTTTGGGTAGAGAAGTGTGTGAAAAATAGTTGAAATGTAGTATTAATTTATAGAGTGTAAAAAGTTCAATTAAAAAACTGAATTTTTAAAAAATATTGCCATTGGAGTCTAACGGCTCACTTTTCTTTCTCTTTTTCCTCAACTAGCGCACACTAGTTCACTCACCTTACCATTCACTCGCGCACATCCCGGTATCATAACATGCAAACTGGCCAAGGGCGAAGCTTTTAAGGGACCAGGAAGGGTGCTGGCCCACCTAAGCCTTGATTAATAGTGTGAATTTCTCTAACATTATTGTGACATTTTAAAATTTTATGTACATGGCCCTCCCAAATGATGTCAACCCAGACCCTCCAAAGTATATTTACAACAAAATCCCTCCTCAAAATTCTAATTTGTTGCACACGACACCCAATATCTTTGCATGGTTATGAAAGTTTGTGTTAGTTGTCAATTAGTTGTCAATTAAGATGTTCTTATCTTCTGTATGAGGTGTATCCCAATCTCATCATAATCATAATCTCCTTGTAATCTATAAATATCAACCATGTGTTGAGGAATGAAATAGGAAACACGTTACCATTCTACATTACCCTTTTATCATTCTTACATGTATTATTTACATACATTCAAACATTTAATAATTGAGCAATGCTAGATCCACAAAATTCTTACAAAAATATATCCACAAAATGATTTGTCAATTAAGCATGGAGGGTAAAAAGGTAAAATGAAAGATTATGAAGCAATGTGATTGGACCAAAGCCATTGCCAAGTCATTATGTGAATTATTATATATATAATTTCTTCTATTTTTTTGCAGGTGAGGAACTCGTCTGTGTTTTTCTTTCTTGTTGCAGGTGAGGAAGAAGGAAGACCAGACATGTTTTATTTTGGTCCTTTTATATATTTAGTCTTTTTGACACATTTAGTCCTTTTATATATTTGATGTTTTTATATTTAGTCAATGCATTAAACTTAAATAAAAATTTGGTTTAAATGTAATGTTTTATTTAAATAAATAATAAAAAATGTAAGGTTTATGAAAAAAAAAAGTTGGAAAAAATGAGGTCTCTATAACACTAGAAATTGTGGTCTAGAGAGCATGTTTTTTGTATTATGAAGGGTTTTGGTGTTATGAAAAAAAAAAGTTGGAAAAAATGAGGTCTCTATAACACTAGAAATTGTGGTCTAGAGAGCATGTTTTTTGTGTTACGAAGGGTTTTGGTGTTATGAAAAAAATGGTGATGTGGCACCACTTTTCCCACGGCTTGAGCACGAAAACTCAACACTGTACCTTGTGTTCTAAATGTGTAGACTGTAGACAACTAGAAGCGGGTTAAGCTTGGCACCTTCGCCAAGTCTACATGACACCCTCCCAAGCCATGTTATTGCACCGCTACCCTCCTTCGCCAAGCATTTTACAAGTTATTTGGCGTATGCCAAACCGCAAGAATTTGGTTTTCTTATTTTTAATTAGTTTTTGTGTTGAGTTTATGTTTTAATTTTATGATAGATACCAAAAGTTTAATTTTGACTTACGATACTAGAAAGAGTTTTTAAATGCGTTAATGAAAAGTAAGTAAAAAAGAAAAAAGTTAAGGTGGTAGTTTAGCTTAAGCTCTAAAGGAAAGTGTAGTAGGCTTCAAGTTGATTA
>BQNB010002571.1:18900-68683 GCA_026074375.1 Tanacetum coccineum | reverse complement strand
TCTTAACCGCGACCTATAAAGTACATATATATAGCGGCACATGACTAAAAGTATAACATATCATATATTGCATACTCGTATATATATATATCACTATTACGTATATACAATCATATACTAGAATCTCTAAGTGCGACGCAAAATATTTCGCTTTGACTTATTTAATAATATAACAACGCTTTTAATAAACTTTCCATTTTTAGAAAGCTTGCCGAAAGTAAAGATAATATAACCTAAACTTAGCATTTCATCTTAGTTTAACTAACATTAGGAACCCTTTGTTTGTTACAAACTATATTCAAAAGTATACGCAAGTTTGACTTTCAAAAGTCAAACTTCGTAGTTGACTTTTTACCCAAAATATCTCAAACTTGACTTGGCCGTAAAATCTTCGTTTTTAGGAGTTACAAGGACTACCTTATATCAAAAGGACCTTAGAACATCCTTTATCATATTCAAAAGCCTAATTTAGATTTTAAAATTTTCTCAATACGCTATGGTCATGTCAAACTTTCTGGTCAACACAAAGTCATAACAAAACTCATTTTTAACAAAATTTAACCCTTCCAACATGTTTAACTAGCCTAATAACATGTATTAAAACTATCAAACATATGTTCATACTTGAAATACTTTCAAACTCATTTTGCACTTGAATCAACTAGCTACAATCACATATATGTAATAACCATCTAATTAATCAAGACATAAACATAAACAAGTGCTTACAAAGCTAGAACAAAGCTTGACTATGGTTTCCCCTTGTTGCTTATAATCAGACGAATCACAAAGACCAACCAAACAACCTTTACAAACCAAACCACTTCAATATAACAATAATCTATCACCCCTAAACACTTCCTTATACACCAAATCACTAGAAATTGACCAAAAACCCAACTTCTTAAATACTCATTGCATGTGAGGTTTCTTTAGTGGGATTTGTAGAGGATTGAACAAGGATTAATATGGTATAATCGGATTTAAATGCATGTAAGTAACAAATTTTTGGCAATGATTTGTGTGTGTGTGTGCTAGTTCGAACGGACAAGGGGGGGGAAGAAACAAGAAAAGTGAAAATTTTATAAAAGAATGAAATGAGTGTATGTACTAGTATTTATAGAAAGAAACTTTAATCATTTGGCAACTTTAACCCCTCCTTTCATAAGTCCTTGCAAGTTTAATACAAATTGGTTATATTTTCGTTACTTAGTCGACCAAACACGGGTAACATCACGTTTGTAAATATTTTAAATCCGTCCCACTAAATACAGTTTAAAACCTTTAATAAAATGTTAAACCTCGCAAAACACGACCTTTAGACACGGTTTTTACAAAAACTCAGGGAAACGACAAAAAAAATACAAAATTAACGTATTTACGCTCTCGAAGCAATAAAATATATTTTTCTGACTTTCTTAAATGCTAAAAACAAATAGAAACTAAATCACGGAATGAAATTCACCAATAAATGGGAATTCTAATCAACCACATGTAGCATAACGACTATAATTATTTACGTAATTAAAAATAACTATCTTAGGCTAGGGATAGACGTTGACCTAAAACTCGGGTTGTTACAAATGTATTTCGGTTTTCCAATGGATGATTACATCAACGCGACACGTTGATAAAAGATTTAGATTTCCAAGTTGTAATAGTTTGGTGGTTGGTTAAATAAAATAAATCGAAAAGTAACGCAAAGTATGTAATATATTCCGTATATATTATATATGAAAAATTGAACAAGTGTATAATTCATATCGTAAATTATATAACAAGGACAAACAACCAAAAGAATAATACGAAGTGTATATAATACGCGACATGTATTATATATGAAAATAAAATAAAAGTATATAATACCTTGCAAGTATTATATAAGAAACGTGAGTAATTAATTAAAACATCATAATTCGACACGTGTTCGGAAATCACCTATTAAATTAATAAAGAGTTCTTGCATAAAGGTAAACACACGTTTTAAAGTTTTTACTTTGTCTATAAATCGGGAATTATAAAATAATATTTTATAATTTAGCATTTCGTTTCCTTTTTAGCTAAAATACTTGTCTCGTTTGTAAAAGTATAGTTTTCGTTTAATTACCGGGTTACCGTTATCGTATAATTACGAATTAATAAGCTTAAAGACTATATAACTTCGTCCTTTTATCGGGTTTCTAAAATAATTGAAATTATAGTGAAAATTACTAAGTACAGAAATTTATAGAAATTTCGGCATGACTTATTCGCTTATAAAAAGTTTCCTATTTTTACAAAACTCAATGTTTTTCCCCTTTTATCAAACTATATTGCAATATACTCGCGTGATCAATATATATAATAAGACGAGATCAAATAATATAAAACACATTTATTTAACCATTAACCACCATTTAATCCGGTTTTATATTTATAAAATCTTATGATATATTTATTAATCGATTTATATAAATTAAATACACCTTAAAGGTTGTTTCTGCTCACCCAAACACACCCCTTAAAGGTTTTTTGCTAAACCAAACGCACTTTTGGTAGTTCTGCTAAACCAAACGCACCCTAACTGCTATTAACCCAAACGCACCCTAACTGCTGCTAAACCAAACGTACCCTAACTGATGTTAACCCAAACGCACCCTATTTGATTTTAAAACCCAACACACCCTTGTTGTGGTTTTTTAGCTAGACCAAAACGCACCCTTTGTGGGGAGAAAAACTCAATACACCCTATGTGGTTTTGGTTAAACCAAACATACCCATAGGTGGTGGTTGGTGGTGATTGCCAAACGCACCCTTGTGGTGTTAACCATATAAACAAACACACCCTTGTGGTGGTAGTGACTGCCAAACGCACCCTTGTGGTGGTGGTGACAGCCAAACGCACCCTTGTGGTGGTGAAAATCAAACGCACCCTTTTTGGTGCTTAATAAAACCATACGCACCCTTTTGGTGCTGCCATAAACCCAGTGCACCCTATAGTGGTGACGACGGAAAGATGGTGTAGTGGAGATGGTGGTGCGTGGCGTGATAAGGGTGGCGGCGGTGGTGATGTAGTGGTGATGGTGGTGTTCGGTGGAGGTGGCAGCCGTTGGCTGAGTGGTGATGATGGTGCGATGATGATGAAGATGGGTGGTGGCGATCGTGGTGGAGAGAAGGCGTAATGGTGAGGGGATAGTGGTGTCGTGGTGTTGGCTGCGGCGATGACAACGGCGGCGGCTGCCATGGTGGTGTGGCAGCGGCGACTGTGATGATGATGGATTAGGTGGTGGAGGTGGAGATCGGCTGGTAGGGATGGTGATGGTATGGTGGCTGTCGTGGGGGTGAAGATTGATGTAGTAGTGGCCGGAATCTTGCCGGAGGTAGCCGGAGCGACGCCGAAAAATGGGAGGATGTATGTGTGTAGGAAGAATGGGGGCTAAGTTATATGTAAAAAAAATGAGAAGAAACCCTATCTCATTCCTTTATATACTAGAAAGTTTTAAAAAAAATGTGGCAAGTCTCAAATAGTTTAGGGTAATTGTTGTAAATATTACTAGAATGACCAAATGTGTAATCTTTTGTAAAATATTGGTTTGGGACTCGTTTAAGCTAGTTAACGGACGATTCAAAACACGAAACTTGCGTCATTGCGTTCGTAATGATTTTTCCATGAAATATGTGTATTTACATGACTAGTTTTCATAAACGTTTTAAAATGTTTATTATTTATTTGTGTAACACGATTAAGCTTTGTTTAAAAAAATAAACTTTAACTTGAATATCCGCGTTTTAAGACAAACGTCATTGAATAAAATGATCAATAATTTATTAAATATTTTTATTTAATAAAAAGGTGATAATTAAATATAATTTAATTATTTTCGTGTCGGTACGCGTTGTTCTCGTTTCTAAAATTTTGCGAGGGTATTTCGGTCATTTTCTGCTTGTTTTCGGGTCTCGGGCCAAACTAAAAAGTTGTCCGGAATGTCGTTTTACATCAAATTGCTTTAGAGTCCGAGTCGTGAAAACGTGATTTAGCAGGTCGTTTTTGATAAGTCAACTTAGGAATAACATATATCTTCTCGTTTTCAAGTCAAATAAGTTAAAAATAAATTTGCACATGAGAGATATGTAATAATAAATATGATTTATTATTTAAATATGTTCCGAAAAATTACCGGTTACGCGGTAATCGATTTTATGTGACAATAAAAGATCAAGTCGGACCCAAAAAGTTAAAGGGTAAAATAGTCATTTAAAATTCTGAAAATTGCCGGTTGTTACAGATGATGTTGAGTTTAAGGTAGGATATACATGGAGTTTTATCATATCATTAAAATGTTAGTTCCTGTGAATCCAACAAGTATGTATTTAATAAACCATAGTGTTCCTATCATTGCTATCATATTATGAAAATGATCTTATGATATCCGAGAAGTATATATACACAATGACTATGATATTATGAAAGTAATCAATGAAGGGGTCCATGTTAAAGAACGTGCTAGTGAATCATCAAACTTAGATGGTGATAAAAAGCATGTTGGATATCTTGGGTGTGTTTGTGAGTGGTAATAATCAAACAATCTTGATATATTCCTTAAATCATGTAGAGATCACTTTCAGATTGAAATATTTCGACCCTATATGCCCCGGGTATCACGAAATCCTCAATTGGATAACTCAGATAATCACACTTAGTTTCTAAGGCACGAGAAATCTAAGCAATACACAGAAAGTTATTTTTGTATGTTTTGTCTAGAAGAGTTCAATGTATCTTATAAAACATAACTGAAAGTTAGTTAAATTCGGTTATAGGCAGTTGGTGGGAAAAGTCACACATGTTGGGAAAAGGTGTGTCGTTTGGTTAGAAAACCCGTTTGGAGGGAAACTCGTAATGCATTTAAAGAACCAGATATACCGTTTGGGCTAGGGAGATGCCCCGAACCCTGCTGGAGACGCTGCCCCAGACCCCAGCGAGGGGCGGCTTCCCCTCGACCACAGCCCGCTCACTCAGGGCTTTGCCCCTTGACCCAGCGAGCGGGACCCCAACAAGGGGCTCTGTTTTACACCCCGACTAAGGCAGAAACTCGAGGCGTGACGGAGGGATAGATCGCCATAACACAAGGTGACAATATAGAGAAAACTAAAATGCATTTAAACAAGTGCTACGACGTCCCCCGACAACAAGTAGTGAACTTGTGCCAAGACAAGTCGAGTCACATCACATAGTCTGAAATTATTACAAACTAAGCTCCCACACATGGTTAGTACAAGTCTTAGGAATAATCCAAAAGCTAAATTGAAATAAGGTTCTCAAATGCAAGTCTTTCAAAATAAGATCCATGAAGGATGCTCTTAGGTCTGCTAAAGCCTGCTATCCTGACCTTATTGATCATTCACAATACCTGAAAATGATACTCGAAAGGTCAACATAAAGTTGGTGAGCTCGTAGGTTTAGAAGTAAACACAGTTGCTGTGCTAGAGTTTAAGTAGTGGACAATTGTGCAATATGAAAGCAGAATGCATGCAATGGTATTAGAATCCAACATAGCAATCCTATGCTATCATAGCATATCAATAGAATCATAGCATTTCAATAGAATCATAGCATTCAAATCATACCAACCATTCCCAATGGTCCAAGCGCTTATAGTCCTCCGCACCTAAGGCCTACCAGCTGGAGCTAACATAGGTCGGCAAAATTGTCCTTGCATAGAAGTTCACATAGAACTCATGTGTTAGCCTCAAAATATTGAGTCGAACAAGAAAGCTCGGCTACAAATCATGGAAGCACGGTCTTTATTAAATATATGTTGTAATAGGCTAAGTTACGAGTATCAGGCTCGTTAGTTAATCTAATATTGTACGTGTATCGGGCTTAAGCCCAATGTAATCCCAAGCCCGGCCCAAGAACAAAAGTTCACGGTCCATTAAACCTAATAGAGGCCGGCCAAAGACTAGGTATATAAACCCTTTTCCACCAAATAAAAGGGTGTTAGTTCTCATTTTGTATTTCTCTCATTTGTAAGAATTCAGCCATTCCTTTTTTTTCTCTCTACTTTCTCTCTACTTTTCTTCCTTTTCTCTTATCTTATTTTCTTGGCTCATCATGGTGAAGTGAAGTGAAATTCTTGGTTCTATAAGTGGTATCACTCGCCTCGGGTGGGTTTGGTGATTAGTTGTGGTATTTTGTTTTGAGCTTATTTGGGCTTATTATTGGGTTCGACTTATCTCAGTTTCTTAAAGCTTATCTCATTAAACAAACGTCAATCTTTTGCTCTTAAAACCAATATTTTATTTTTATTTTCGTGGCTTACTTTATGTGTTTGTTTAAACAATAACATGGCTTACTTTTTCTAAAAAACCATACTAGCCTTCTTCTACAATATATTTCGTGGTTTTGTTTAGCTTTTTTACACAGCCTTTTCACAGTTTAGTACAAGCTTATTCGGTTGCTTATTTTGGTTAGAAAACAGCATCTTAAAGCTTTTTGTAGCTTATTTAGGTATCGGCTTTGTTAAGAGCTTATTAGGGTTTTATTTTGTAGCTTATTTAGTTGGCTTAACTGCTTATTCTTATGGTAGATGAGCTTATTAGACGAAGCTTATTGTGGTTTTTGCTTATTCTGGTATTGCTTATTGTGGTAAACGAGCTTATTCTTGTATTGATTATCTTGGTCACGGTTAAAGAAGGAACAAGGGGACAAGATCCACATATTTAGCTTCACAGGACCACAACAAGTACAAGTACAGTTTTGGTTGTATTGGATGATTTATACAACTAAACAATTTATGCAACCGATTTATACACAATCAAGGGTAACCGATTTATACACACGGTTTATACAACTTCAAGGGGTAACCAATTTATACATTGTTTTTGGTCTAACCGATTTATACGAGTTTGTTGCTTAAGCGATTTATACATCATCCGAAGCCTAACCGATTTATACACTCTCAAGTTAATCGATTTATACACCTCTGAAGTCGAGACGATTTATACACGAGGTTAGCTAGGGCGATTTGGTTCGTTTCGAGTTGCTTCAGTTTTTCGGTTTCGAGTATCGGTTGTTCGCGGGTCTTCTAACTTATACCATAACGATCGCGGTCTTTCAACGATCATCGTGATATATTTGTTTTTGGTCGACGATAACCATCTATTGGCGAGAAGAAAATTATAATCGTTCTACATGTTGATTAATATTAACGAAGAAGACGATTCATCCATTGGCGGAAATTTGTTTTATTCAAACTTATTTCAAATCTGGCAATTTAAGTCCCTGGAACTCAAGTCAACTTCACAGTTCGTCCTTGTCTTGTTTATTCACCCTCATTGTTGAAACTGTTTTGCATCGTTAGTCCTTAGTACTTATAATTCAGCCGTTAGTCCTCCAAAGTTAACCGTTATTGCACCAATAGTTCGTTTAAGCTCATCCATCGTTAACAACAACAACGATTTCACCAACAACAACAATTATTCATTCACGGTTTTTTCTTGATTTAGTAAAATCCCGTAAAAGTCAATTCTTTTCTCGGTTTAAATCATAGATATGTAAAATCCCGTGAACGTTAATTGACTTCACTCAAACAACTCAATCACTTTACCTACTTAAGATCCGATTTTCATTCACAACATCAATATGTCAAATACTAATACCAATAACACCATGCCAACTCAAACATCAAGTGTTCTTCACAATGACACAGTTTCTTCGTGTTCAGCTTCTAAAGTTCAAGAGAAGACACAACTTTCAAGAAGTAGATGCATGAACAGTCTTAGAGAAGTTAAGTCACAATTCAAGTTTCTCACAGAAACTTTACAAGATTTTAGTACCATGCCTATCTTCAAGAGAACATTCTCTCAAGACTTGGATTTACTAGAACAACATCTTACTAAATATATACTTTCTCAGACTGATTGCAACACTACTATGACAAAACTCATAACAAAGTTTGAAAATGCTTTCAATTTAGAATTCAAAGAGCGTACGCAGAAATACATAAGATTTAATGCTCAATCCTTCCAAGATGCAATGATATGTAACATGGATTCCATTGGAAAATACATGATTGAGATAATTCTTCATCAACAACAGACTTTGAAATTGTTGACACAAAAGAAGTTGATGCAGACACAAGAAGATCATTCAAATACATTTCAAGAATAGAATGTTGATTCATTGAAAGTTGATTTAGTTGTCATACAAAACACTTGTTCTGAGAAAGAAGACAGTAATTCAGAGACCGCATCCAACAAATCAGAAAAGCAAAACAGCTTGGATTCTGCAACAAAAGATATACATGAAATCAAATACAAGATGTCAAAAGCAAAAAAAAGATGCATGACATATTTTCGATCACTTCATTCACACATTCAAGTTCTTTCTAAAGAAGACTTAAAAGGCACTCGTATCGAACATGGATTCAAACGGGCATTCATGTCACTCTTTGGTCAAGATGATGAGACTTTCACAAGTATGATGCTTCTCAATGTAGATCAACTACAAAAGCAACTTGACAAGGACGAATTTCAAGAAGATGGATCCATGCCAGCCTTTTGGGTGATCAATAGACAGTTTCAGTAATTCATTGATTCTCAGTTTACTTTGGATTATGATAGTCAAATGACAGACAAGTACTTTGTTGAATACACTGGAATCGAGGTTAAACACTTCAGAGATACACTACTCCAACACATGGGTAATGTCAAGAAGTCCGTTGCTGAAAGAACACGTCATCAAAGACAGTATGATAGAAGGGTGAATAAAAAACAGATGCAAACGCAAGAGAGTAAGGTTGATACGAGTAAAGCATTGGATGCTGATTTGGTTGTTATAGAAAGCAGTGGAACAGAATCAGAAGTGCAAGATGACAGCAGCATGTCAGATAATGATACAGATGCTAATGATGCATATATCAGACCCATATATGACGAAGAGCCAATGGCTGAGGTACAATTGACTGTTGAATGTAATATCTTTGCTATAAGACAAAAGCAAACTGAGCAACCTAAAATCATTAATGAAGGTAGGGTTGACCAGTATACTGAAAAATGTCAAGTTAAAAGTCCTTTGCTTAATTCATCACCTGATAACAAGACAATTGAATTTTCAAACCAATCTCTCGAGTCTGAAAATATTTTTCTCAAAAAGACTGTTACTCAATTTCAAAAAGATTTTGCAAAAATATGGAGAAGAGGAATGAAGCCATCAATAAGTGCCCAAAACCTATTAATGTGACAATAGAGTTTGATGACGACATGTATTATTGCTTAAATTCCAATAGGATGGCCTAGCAACAGTAAGAAATGGTTAATGCTACAAAAGATAATTTGATGAGGATGACCTTGTTAAGTTTCAAGAACTATTATTAGACGTAGAGAAGCCTCTTTACGAAGATGTCGCTGACTATACAAAGTTGATCTCGTAATAGTTAAACTACTCAACTTGAAGGGTAAATACGAAGCTTCTAATAAGTTCTTCGCTGAATTACTAGGCTTGATAAAAAAGATGCTATGTGCTAGTAACGAAATGGTGGAAAAAAATAATCAAGCCAAAAAAAAGTTAAGAGATTGATAGGATCAGATACAAAAAGATACATGTAATGTATGCAATGAAGTGCCTTCTTTTACTGGAAGAATGACAAGGATCTGACTGCGTGTCAAACTTGTGGGACATCAAGATGGAAGGTGGATAATAAGACAAAGAAAGTGTACAAAAACATTCCAGCAAAGGTAATGTGGTACTTTCCAATCATACCAAGACTGCAATGACTATTTAAGATAGAAAGTATTTCGAAGATTTAAATGCATGCGACACGGAGGATAACAGATGGTGTGTATTCGTCTCCCCACAGATTCACAGCATGGCGAAAACCCATAGATGATAAATTCCCATAAAATCGCTAAAGATACAAGAAATCTACGGCTAGGAATATCGGCTGATGAGGTTGATGTCAACAGAGGAAATAGGCATCACAATGTATGGCCAGTTTTAACTGTCATATACAACCTTCCTCCATGGTTGTGTATGAAAAGAAAGTTTATCAACCTTTCGGTATTAAAACGTGATACCCCAGGAAAATGATATTGGATGTTTTTTTAGAACCGGTTGGTTGATGAACTACATAGCCCATTATTCGAGACAGGGGTTGAATACGTATGATGTTTCCAACAAAAGATAACATAAAATCTACGAGCCGTTGTGTTATGGACAATAAATGAATTTACCCTACACTTGTACATTATGTGGTTGACCAGTAAACAGTGATTAACAAAGGTTAGAGTATGTGGGAAGATCCAAAACTGTGTTAGACTTTCTGACCTCATCCCAAGCAAAGTATGTTGGTCACAGATTGATATATACCATATAACCAAACCGTATCAGAAAGCAAAAGAAGGCTTTTTAATCGACAACACGAATTTCTCCAGTTCTCCAATTCCAATGACCGAGGAACAAATTATACAATGAGGTAAACCATATTAAAAATAAGTGGTGGAAAAGGAAAACAAAACAAACAATATTGCATCAAAAAACCAAGAATGAGAAAGAAGAAAAGAATTTAAAGAATTGAATTAAAGATATATTAATTATTTTTTTAAAGAGAAATAAGAGAGATATAATTAATTTAATGTTAAAAAAATATTAAGAAAAAATTTGTATAAAAAAAGAGAAAAAAAATTTAGAAATTAAAGAAAAAATAATTTTAATGAAAAAGAAAGAGAAAATAAAAAAAAAGGAAAGAAAAAATTATATTTTATAAAAAAAAATAAAAATTAAAAAGAATAAGAAAAAAGAAAGATAAAGGAATAAATTTTAAAGAATAAATTATATATTATATAATACGAGAGGCAAAGGGGTGTAAGAATCAAAAGCCCGAAAAGAACCACAACAGAAGAAGAGAGTTATTATTAAGCCATGAAAACGGATAAAACGGTGTGTAATGGAAGAAATTCAACATTGGTATCGAAAACTAAGTATGGAGGCATAATATAGGTTCCACATTGTATTGGTTTGTTTAATGCATTAGAAAAGAAAGTTGCTGAAGTATAGTCCAGAACACTGCTGACATGTTTCGGAAAGACGAAAGATGATGAATGCTCGATTGGATATTGCGATATGGGGGTAAAACCAAAAGTTTTTTGATATGCAAGATGATACAAAACAACACAACCTCTATCATGTTAACACATTAACGAATGCTGAAAAAAAACATCTTTTGTGAAACGTTAAAAAAACCAAACACCCAACCAATCAAGGTACCAAAAGGCTATGTTCAAATTTGTCCTCTAGGTTTTGGTCAACCTAAAGGATAGGAAGCTCCATTGGCCTTAATCGGAGACTATCACTATGCTAACGCAAGATTTTTTCCCATTGCAATACGTTCAATATGCACGCCACCTCACACGATATGCAATAATTTAGTTTTGCTTTTCTTTAAATCGATATGTAGCAAAGAAATCATATTGCAAGAACTAGATAATATGCAAGCAGAACTGGTAGTGACACTGTGCCTACTCAAGAAGTTCTTTCCTCTGTTATTTTTTGATATTATGATACATTTGACTGTGCACCTAACTAGGGAGGTAAAATTATGTGGTCCCATATGGTTTCGGTGGATGTATCCCTTCGAAAGATCTATGAATGTTATTAAAGGACACATGCAAAACATAAATAAACCAGAGGGATGCATTGCTGAGGAGACTATTACGAAAGAAACAATAAAGTTTTTTAGTGAATATCATAAATCCATGGAAACTATTGGTATCCCACCTGATAAACATGAAACTTATGAAAATGAGGAAGGAAAACCATTGTCGGCTGGCAAATCAAGTGAAGTTTCTGCAAACTCTTTTGAAAGCACATTTTGTATGTAAGTACAAAATACATATGAAATTTATCGTATATCGTAGGAAGTATTACTACACATTCTATTTCGCTACTTAAAAATTTTCTAATCAAATATAATAATCAAAGACAATGTTCAAGGCGATCACAAAAAAGTTGTAAAATAGAAACTTGGGTAAACAAATACAAAATTTTTTCTAGAGAATGAGCACATATAAAACTTTTGCTAAGTGGTTATGGCGAAGAGGTAATTAATCGATTTATTTTTAATTGAGTTTGTTTTGTTGTTCTTTAAAATTTAAAGCTAATATATACGTGTAATGAAATTCAGGTGGAGAGAGAGTTAGCGATCGACAAAGAAAGTGTAACAAAACTATATCAAAAACAGTAAGGGTGGATATCATATGGACCACCCACTACCTACGTAGTGGAAATACGATGCATAAACATCAATGGTATCCATTCTATGAAATGTTCATGATGCAAGTTTATGAGAACAGTAGGATCTGTGTGAGGTAATTGATCTGTACATATCTAAAGAAAGTTGCAACCACCACAAGACAGCATACATAATAAATGGAGTTTTTTACAAGAGATAAGGGTACTAATTACCGTTTAGGCGATTCCTCTTTGAGGGAAATGTGGCTGGTTTAATCATAAACAAATCTGGTGGTTTGCAACGCGATAAACTTAGGTATACATTGGTCCGACCTTAATAATTTTTAGGCCACAAAGGGTTTGATCCGTTCGTATTAGCCTTACAAGAACCTACAATGTTTTATGTGAAAGAACGTGGTAAGATAAAAAATAGAGCTATTGGTCTTTAAGACCCAAAACCCTCCAAGAATTACAAAGATACGATGACGAAGTCGATGAGGAATGTTAGTACCATCATACAACATCGCAATGAAACGTATTGCCTCTTGTAATCGACTTGACTTGGCTAATGAAACAAGAGATGACGACTATCGAAAGACTTAGAGGTTTTTGATACGAAAATCCAAGTGAACCATGTCATGCTTCAAGTTGTCATGCAAATACTCTTGTGAATGATTTCATTTTATCTATTAATTTTTTACATCCTATTGGTTTTATATGTGTGTACGGCTGAACTCATTTAGTACTGCCAGGTAATAGTTAGTGCTGCCAGGCATGTCACCTGTAATGGTTGTTTAGTGTTAATAATGTTTAGTTTGTGTTTGTGAATTAAGGTTATGATTAAGAATAAGGATGTTATGGAAGTTTTTGCTAGGATTAATCCTAATTATGAAAGTTATGATGTTATTAAAGTTCAGGTGTTGTTTATTCTTCTATTGTTTAATTCTTGTCTTGAATACAAGTTTTGATAAGTATTGTATGAAAGTTTTGCTGGATAATCTGAATGACAATTATGATATTTAGAACTGGTTAAACTAGTTCATACTGCTAGGTTAAACCTAATACTGCTAAGGTAAGTTAAAATAGCTAAGCTAAGAACTGAACTGATACATTAATTAACGATAACACACATTAATTCATTCCACCCACCACCACGCATAACTAGCCCTTTACCCTCTTAAACCTCTTCATCCCATTCATAACATACATTAATTCATTTCACCCACCAAAATCGTTCAGCTACAGTAATCCCTAACACTTTTTCATAAACCCTAATTTCAAACATAGCAAATCAGAACGGTAACTTTATTATCTTCTTTTTTTTCCTTATTTCCTTTTTTGCTTATTTTAGCTTCTCTGTCTAATGCGTGTCATTATATGTTTTTTTTCAAATCTTAACTGCGGCATGTGTGTCGCTGTAATGTTGCTTATCTACTCATGTTTCTTAGAATGAAACCTTTTTTCTATTTCGAATCCCCTATATTCTTAAACACATATAACAGTGCAGGGGTGTATGGATTAAAAATCTAGAGCCAAATGCATAGCCACATTATGAAGGAGTGATTGGGAATTTATTTGAAAACCAAATAACTGATTTTGAACATGCTAAGGAAATTTAAGGGATAGGTAGCAACCTATTCCTCAGGCATACCACACACATCATTTTGCTGTCAACATAGTCAGAGCTTTAATTTGAAAAGACTTCCTTAAGTTATGCATATGAGCTCAGTCTTTGATGTTAACTGCAGAAAACATTATTGTGAATTTAGATAGTCAGCTTAGGCCAACAACAACTCAGAACTCTATAGCACTCTCCAAATTAGCACTTTCGAGGAGATAGATTATGACTCTCTAGAACCACCTAAGATTTGCACAAATGATAACCACCTATTTTTGGTCTGAGAGATAACAAGGACAATGGCAGTTTTGGGGCTTTTTTCAAAATCAGGATTTAATGAGAGTGATGTAAAACCTTCTTAGAAAGACATTGAAAAGGCTAAAGCATGTATGTTAGCTAAAGCACAAGCATCTGAGGCATCTTCTAAGGCTAAAGTAGAAGCATGTGGGTCTAAGGCTAAGCTACAAGCATCAACTAAAACACTCATTGTCAAAAGCCCTGTACGAATAATAAATTGTGTACTTGGCTTATAATGCACAAACCAGTAAGCATTAAAGGCAAGACCTTTAGAGTGAAGATACAATGACTTTTGCTGACTTTTGCTGAAGAGAAGATAGGGAAGAGGAAGCTTAGAAGTGGATAGTGATGTTAATCTACTTTATGATGTTATGTTTTTTGGTCCTTATGTAATGGTAGTAGATGTTAATCTACTATAAAACAATATGCCTATAACTGAATTTATTATGTTAGAATGGTTTGTATTTGGTTAATGAAGTAATGATGTTATCTTCTATATTGTGTTATCTGCTTATTTTTATTGACAGATGTGTGTTTTGGTTAGGATATTAATCTGCAGATACTTAATTTTCTTTTAACAGGATATTAATTGACATTAGCTTAGACAACTCAGATAATAGGAGATGGGCAACAAAAAAAGCAAGTGCTCTAGTATTTTATGGGCCATCAATACAAGGATTGCTAGATGCTTATGGATGTGACACAATTGAGGAATATCTAGAATGGAACTACTTTCCAAGCACAGACAATGAAAGCACAAACATAGAAACCACAGACAAGGGAAACACAAAAAAGGATTGCATTGATGACTCTAACTCTGCAATTTTCCTAAAGGTAAATAAGTACCAATTTTTGCGAAGAAAACACAATCCAAAAATGTTAATAACCATGTACCAAAGTCACACAGGAATGTGTGCTGTGACTAGCAAGTGTACTATATGGGATAAATTGAATAAGAAAATGGATCCAAGAAATCAAAAACTTGTCAGATAAGGCAAAGGGAATAAAAGGTTGTCATGTGGAAGCTGATCCATGTTATAACAAGTTTTAAGATGTTTAGCTTTTATTTGTTGTTTTGTTTAGCATCAAATTTTATGGTGACTTAATATGTAATGGTAAAAAAAATTCATGTACTTTTTAAACCTTTAAATGAAATTTGATGTGTATTGGACTAATTTGGTTTGTGATGTTATTGTCTGGTTTGTGTGTTATTGCAGCTTGCACATTGCATAAGCAGAGGGAGAAAAAGCCACGGTTTAATAAGCATTTCTATAAGCACTCTTTAAGCTACTAGCCAAAACACAATGCAGCTTAAAACTTCTATAATTAAACAGGAATAGGCATAACATTAACGAATAGGTTACTCTGGCAAGATGGTAAACCGCTTGACTTCCATAAGGGAGGTCGCCGGTTCGATTCTTGCTGGAGTGTAACATCCTTTTTTATAAGTATTTTTTAAGCTACTAGCCAAAAACAATGAAGCTTAAACTTCTATATTAAAAAGCAATGCATTTCAATTAACGAATAAGTTGCTCTGGCAAGATGTTAACCTGCTTGACTTCTGTAAGGGATGTCGCGGGTTCGATTCTTGCTGGGGTGTAAACATCTTTTTTATTTTCTTGTTATGAATATAATTGTTTTTATGTATTTAGTCCCCACATACAACTAAGCATAAAGTGACCATAATTTAATAAGTGTGACCATATAGTTTTAGAAGGTGACAGAAATGTCTATTTTTGTGTGACTATTGATCATCAAATGGCCACATGAATTTGATGTTTTGTGTGACCTATTTGTAAATTTAGCCACACAAAGCATGTTTTGTTTTGGATATTTAGTCACATACAACCTAAGCATAAAGTGACCAAAAGTCTTATAAGTATGACCATATGGTGTTTAAATATGAAGAAATGTGTATTCTTGTATGACTATTGATCAATGCAATGTCTACAAGAATTTGAAAGTTTATGTGAATCTTTTGTAATATTTTAGCCACACAAAGTATGTTTGTGTTTAGGTATTTAGTCACTATAACTAAGCATAAAGAGATCAAAATGAGTTAATATGTTTGACCATTATTGGCTGTTTAAACGATGAAGAAATGTGTATTTTGTTTGACTAATGTTTATGCCAATGGCCACATGAATTTTATGTTTTTGATGGCCATTTGAATATTAGTCCATAAATTAAATGTTTTTTTGGGTGTTTAGTCACATACAATTAAAGCATAAAGTGGCCCAAAGTGTTTAATAATGTGACCATATGGTGTTTAATTGAAGAAATGTGTATTTTGTGTGACTATTGATCATCCAATGGTCCACAAGGAATATGAATTTTATGTTAGTGTGGCCTTTTGTAATATTTAGTCACACAAAGCATGTTTGTTTTGGGTATTTAGTCACATATAATTAAGCATAAAGTAGCCAAAAGTGTTAATAAGTGTGACCATATGGTGTTTAAATTGAAGAAATGTGTATTTTGTGTGACTATTGATCATCCAATGGCTACATGAATTTGATGTTTGTGTGACCTTTTGTAATATTTAGCCACACAAAGCATGTTTGTTTTGGGTATTTAGTCACATACAACTAAGCATAAAGTGACCAAAAGTGTTAATAAGTGTGACCATATGGTGTTTAAATTGAAGAAATATATATTTTGTGTGACTATTGATCATCAAATGGCCACATGAATATTATGATTGTGTGACAAAACGTTTAGTGTGACCATATTTGCCTATTGGTCACAGTGTTAGAAGTAAATGTGACTAAACACATTCTCTTTTGGCAGCTAAACACAAACTAAACATAAACACCACATATTAAGTTACTTAACCATATGTAACGGCAATTTGGCTACACTAATATAATTGTATGCACAAAACTATTAGTGTGACCATATGTGGCGTTTAGTCAATGTTTAAGTTGTGGTGACAAATATTTTGTCACTATTAACAGTATATCCTGTGACATATGCTTTACAAGCTTACTTTAATAGGACACGTTCGAAATTTCATGATGTGAACCAAGACAAAATTAACCAGATACTTTTAGCCAATCATATCTCGTATGTGTGCAATACATGTTCTAAATGTTCACACGATAGAAAACGTATCAGAATGTGACTAATTAGTAAATGATGTCTTTTTTGGTACCTTTGTTCACATAAATATGTGAATGTGTGGCTGTTCCATTTTGTCCATGTGTGACCAAATCCTCTTTTTGTACTAGTGTCTAAGACCCCTAAACACTTCTTTATACATCAAATCACTAGAAATTGACCAAAAACCCAACTTCTTAAATACTCATTGCATGTAAGGTTTTCTTAGTGAGATTTGTAGAGGATTGAACAAGGATTAATATGGTATAAACGGATTTAAATGCATGTAAGTAATGAATTTTTGATGGTGAAATGTGTGTGTGTGTGTGTGTGTGTGTGTGTGTTTTCATGGTCAAGAGAGGGAGAGGAACAAGAGAATGAAATTTTTTGTAAAGTGTTATAATGGAAGTATTAGGCTCCCTTTTATAGAAGTAAACTTTGATCAATTGGCAATTTAGGTCCCTCCTTCTCATAAGTCCTTGCAAGTTTAATACAAACTGGTTATATTTCCGTTACTTAGCCGACCAAACGCGGGTAACATCACGTTAAATCCGTCCCACTAAATATAGTTTAAAACCTTTAATAAAACATTAAACTCATAAAACACGACCTTTAAACACAGTTTTTACAAAAACTTAGGGAAACAACGAAAAATACAAAATTAACATATTTACGCTCTCGGAGCAATAAAATATATTTTTTCTGACTTTCTTAAATGCTAAAAACAAATAGAAACTAGATCACGGAATGAAATTCACTTAATAATTGGAAATTCTCATCAACCACATATAGTATAACGACTATAATTATTTACGCAAGTAAAAAAACTATCTTAGCTAAGGATAGACGTTGACCTGAAACTCGGGTTATTTACAGATAACTGTCGGAGTTCTTCGACAGCCAAAATCAATTCACACACTTTAAAAACTTAGCGTACAATTCTTCCATCTTAAGCAACTCCAAAATTAACTTAAGATGTTCTGTGTGCTCTTCCTTGCTCTTGGAGAAGATCAAGATTTCATCAATAAAAACGATCACAAATTTATATAGATGTGGCTTGCACACCTAATTCATCAAATCCATGAATACCGTCGGTGCGTTGGTCAGTCCAAACGACATTACTTGAAACTCATAGTGACCATAGCGTGTCCTGAACATCGTCTTTGGAATGTCTTACTATTAAACTCTGAGTTGGTGATAACCAAATCCAGTCGATCTTAAGTATACACTTGACCATGCAACTTATCAAATAGTTCGTCGATTCTAGGAATGGGGGTTTATCGTTCTCACAGTAAGCTTGTTTAGTTTACGATAATCGATACACATCCGAAAAGATCCATCTTTCTTTTTGACAAACAAGACCGGGGCTCCCTAATGTGAGGAACTTGGTCTTATAAACCCTTTGTCAGAAAGTTCTTATAGTTGAGTAGACAATTCTTGCAGTTCTGACGGTGCTAATCTATACGTGGCGCGTGGCATAGGTGCAGTACCTGGGACCAAGTTGATTGGGAATTCAACTTATCGCATTGGTGGCAATCCAGGAAAGTCTTCTAGAAAGACCTACAAAAAGTCTCGTATGATAGGCACATCCTCAAGTCGCTTCTCCTCCAACTTGTCTTTAGTTTCCTTATTCGTAATTTATGCCAAAAAAATTAGGCAACCTCTCTTAATATATTTATGGGTTTTAGTCCACGATATAATGCTCAACTTCGACTTCTTTCCTTTGTCACTACTATCAACTTGGACTATCAAAACTTCATCTCCATAGGGAATCTGTACAATCTTTTCATCATACACGATTACCGCATGATGGTTCACTAACCAATCCATGCTGATGATGACGTTGAAACTACCAAGTTCTACTGGCATTAGGTCAATATTGAATGGGTGACCTAGCAATCCTAACGTACAACCTCTAAGTACGGTATTATTTTCAAAGATTCTTTTGTACGCTAATTCAACAGCATAGCTAACGTCTAAGGTATCGGGGGTTATATCAAGCAAGGTACTAAAAGTAGTTGACACGAAACTTCGGTCGGCGCCTGAATCAAATAACATAGAAGCATAGTGATTGTTGAGAAGAAACATATCCATAACAATGTTCGAGTCGGGGTTAGCTTCTCCTCCTCCCAGCACACAAGCCTTTCCTCTAGCTTCTTTGATCTTTTTCCCAGCTTTGTTTCCATGGTTTTGATTCTTCAACTTGGGGCAATCATTCCTGTAGTGTCCCTGCCTCCCATACTTAAAACAAGTAAGAACCCTCTGATTCACTACCGGAGCTCTCTAAGTAGCTGGGACAGCAACTGCATTCTTAAAATCCCTGGCCATATGCCCTACCTTGTTGCACTTCCCACACTTCACAGTGCATGGTCCTTCGTTGAAAGGTAACTTACACTTGTTTCCAGTAAGGCAAAGGCCAACATATCCCCATATTTTTCTCATTGTTACCAGCCGTATAGGAACTCGCCACATTCTTAGCCCTCTAACATTCAATCTTTAGAAATGGTGTTGGTTGCCGCATGGTTGTCTCTTTGGTTGATCTTTAACCTTCTTTTGTTTTTAGCATTTTTCGCTGCATACCCGTTCAACGTTTGATCCGTTAAATTGTAGGCAATACGAACAGCATCTTCGAGTCTTATAGGTTCAGCAGCAATTAAATTCCCTTGGATGTTATCGGGGAGACCTCCAATGAATTTCTCAACCCGATCCTCCTCCTCGGGGACCATCTTGGTGTACATCATAGTCAACTCTTGAAATCTCCAACTATAAGCAGCTAAATCATTTATTTTTCACGGTCAAATTCCACAGCTGTCCTTCTAAGTATCTGATCTTTCTTACGTGGGCTAATTTCAGCATCTGTAAGCTGCCGTCATGGAACAGCAAATAAGAGAAAACAACATATTAGCATATAAGGCTGACATTAAAGCTTAACTGAATTATAGATGACTAATAAACGTAAGTGAGTACTTTTGACATTCATTAAGAACTATAAACTATATGGCATAAGCTCAGACTCCATCTTTTTAAAATTTCATTTCTTAGGCAATACACTTTTGCCATTAACTTCATGAGCTCTCTCCATAAATATGTTCAACAAGGTGCAAGTAGCATACTTAACTTGGTATTTCTCTGGACAATTGCTGATATAGAACACTGTTTCCATCTTCTCAAATCACCTTATCAACCTAATAACTCCCTTCATTCCCTTAAAAGTTGAGTGTTTGATACTTCATGAAGTCTTGGTAGGTACCCTCTCGAGCAACAAGCCTAGCACCCATATTATTCTCATTTGGATTTCCATTCCCACCATTTCTATCTCCACCATTTCCATCTCCACTATTTCCATTTCCAACATTTCCATTATCACCGTCACTGCCGTTTTGACTTTTACTTTCAGTCTCGAGAGCATTTACAACACGGGTTGCCTCGTAAATAGCCAAAGCTTCGTCTACTCTTCGTTAATGATTCTTCGATTGCCTTCAGGTCAAACCAAACGAGTGATGTCCCATGTTCCTATAGCACAAGACATAGCACACGGTGAGATTCAATATGAGATATAGTCATTATAAATGGTAAATAAGGTTTATATAGAAAAATACAGCAGAACATGTTTTGCCAGAACAAGTAAATGGCAATAAAGACGAACACGTGAGAAAATCAAAACAAGCTTTTCATATCATATATAAAAGCATTAGTCGGTTACATTCAACCCAATAATGGGGAACTTGATTTACGTTAATACTACTAACTCACTTAGTTTTAAAGTGCTCAGCAAAGAAAAATGTTCGTTGGTTCGTTGTTTATTCTTTTTAATGGTATTGTTTTTATGCTGAGCGTTCATGCACTCATATCTCATGCATGGCGTGATGGAAGAGAAGGAGTCTTGGCGTAGGCATAAACACTAAAATTACGCATGGGTCGTAATCTTGCGCGTCGTGTTCAGCCCATGCATACCTAGGTACTCGTCTATTTGTCAAAGCTAGACGAGTTCAGATTTGCGACATATCGGATTAAGTTTCAAGATAGAAGGCAAAATGAAGTTAGTTGTCTAAGTTATGAGGGCGACTTACCGGGGTCTAAGTTTGTTACTCAGTGAGGAGGAGTGGTGAAAATATAGAGCTCGAACCACCCTTGGTTTCCACCCCTTGTAACTCGTCGTCCCCTTAGCTCTTGCACCTCAACGAAAATTCTCACTCGAACCGTATTGTTTAATTCTTGTTTTTAAATTTTTAGTTGTGCTAAAATTGTCCATGCATGGTTTCCTCATTTATATTCAATTTGTTGGTTTGGTTACTAAGATGTTGCATGTGAATGTATACTATACACACTATTGCACCATAGTAAAAATTTCTAATAATGTTAATCATCATTTTTTCTTTCCTAATACTATTAAAGAATCTCTACTATTTCTTATCTTTTCCATTTCAAATTGCATCAGATTGTTTTGAGACGTAACATAGTGATAGGTGTTTTCAAATGAAATAGTAAGTAGGGTAAAGTTAAGGGCCATTAATGATGGTGTTTTTTATCATTATTACATATTGGTTTTTTGTATGTTTTCATATGGTATATGGGATATTGGTTTTTATATGCATTCATATTGCATATCTTTTGAATTCAAATTAAAGGTTTGCATGGTTACTGAACGTAGATAGTGTATTCATGAAAAAAATCAAGTAAAGACTTCGTTTGTCAATTGTAAATGATGATTCGTGTGCAAGTTAACTTTTCATGACGATGAGTAATGCATGACGATCCATAGAATAGAATTCGTGTTGAGATTAACGGTAAATTAGCAAACCTGTAGTCAAAATTTTTAATACCGAAAAGAGGATCAAAATTTTTCTTCGGGGTGCCACAATTGTATTGTTTGTGTGTTTGGCATATATGATATTAGTTTTATGTTGTTCAATAGTTTCCAAATATAATTAATTAGTTTGATTGCTGTTAAACATTCCTTTATATAAATGAGGTGAGTTATTTTGCATACTAGTTTCTCCCTACATACCAAAGGACAAATCTAGACCATCTATTTCATTAGATTAAAAAGACAAGATTTAAGATTAAAAAAAAACATGGTGGGACCAAAAGTGTAAATTTACTAAACTCAACTAAACACACCCATCAGTTATTTGCTATATTTTGAAAATCTTTGCCCAAATAGCAATTAATTAATCTTTTTGACATTTTTTATGTTTTTTTACGTTTTTACCTTTTTTACGTTTTTTGTACGTTTTTTACGTTCTTATACGTTTTCATACGTTTTCGTCCGCTTTCGCACGTTTTCGAGCATTTTCGTTCTTTTTTTTGTGACGTCTCTCACAACCGTTTTCTGTATTTTCTCGCACGATTTCTTTACGTTTTAGCATGTATTTCGTCTCTCTTTTTTTTTTTTTTCGGACGTTTTCAAGGGTTTTCGTCTGTTTTTCACGACTTTTTTTTCTTCTCTGTCCGCTTTCACACGTTTTCTTTCATTTTCACACGTTTTTACACGCTTTCGTCCGCTTTTGGACATTTTCTTACGTTTTTGGACATTTGCGCGTTTTCGTCGACTTTCGCGCGTTTTCGTCAGCTTTCGCGCGTTTTCGTCAGCTTTCGCGCATTTTCGCCAGCTTTTGCGCGTTTCGTGCGCTTTCCAGCGTTTTCGCCAGCATTCGCGCGTTTTTGTCGGCATTCGCGCGTTTTCGCCGGCTTTCGGGCGTTTTCGTCAGCTCTCGCGCGTTTTCGTCAGCTTTCGCGCGTTTTCGCCAGCTTTGGCGCGTTTACGCCAGCTTCGCTGCGTTTTACACGCCTGTTTCACCGCCCGCGTTTCATGTTAGCGTTCGCGCGTTTCGGCCAGTGTTCGCACGTTTTCGTATGTTTCGCAGGTTTTCTCACGTTTTCTTTTGTTTTCGCACGTTTTCATACATTTTCGTCCGTTTTTGGTCATTTTCAAACGTTTCGGTCTGTTTTCTTACGTTTATGTTTTTGTCCGTTTTCGCACATTTCTGTCAATTTTCGTCTGTTTTCACACGTTTTGTCTGCTTTCGACAGTTTTCAGACGGTTTCTTCCGTTTTCATACGTTATCTACCGCTGACATTATACGTTATCTATCACTGACATTATATTTTAGGAGTTATTTGCATTTTTATGTTTTTCGGGTATTTTTGGACTTTTGTTTTTAGGTTGATTTTTGACGGCCTATTGCCTTTTGAGGCCCTTTTCAGTTTCGTTTGCCTATTAAAAAATTTACTATGTCTTGGCTATTGAGTTTAAAATTATATAAAAAGTTTTATTTTGCAGTTTTGCTAATAATTAAACCCTGATTATCGGTGTTCATGTTGAAACACGATATTTTGGAAGAATTGTTTCTGGTATTCTTCGAATTCAACAAATCCAATGTTTATATCTTATTTTCACTATCATCAAATCATCTAAAGATTTAACGACGTTTTCCACTTTCAAGTCCTTACACGTAAAAATATCACATAGAATATTTTGATTCTGTTTGTATCAAATTCCTTGTTAGTCTGATACTTTATGTAAAGACAGCTGTCAAGGACACATCGTAAATTTGATTTATTTATTTACTTTCCCTTGTATATATTCCCACATGTAATAAATAAATAACAAATATATTTGCAATCTTGAAATTTAGAAACTATTATTTAACAATTTTAATTGTATTATAACTTACACGTGATATTTATGGCATAGAAATATTGATATCGCAATGTCAATGCTTGCAAAAATTACGTGCATTTTCATAATTTGATGCAGATTGTTTGAAATCATCTCATTCAAATAAAAGTATAAAGATAAAGCTTATTGGATATCTTCTAACTTTATAACAAGTCAAAGACCACTATTTTCATGACGATCTTAGACCATTTTGTATCCCCCACACACATGCAACATCTTATAAAAAACATCTAACGAAAAATCTAACATCATACATCACATGTTACATAAAAGAAATTAGTATAAAATATTAAGAGAGAATAACCTTGTAAAAATTATACATACAAACAGTCGCAGTAACTGCCGTTTCAGATGAGGGCAAAAGTTACAAAAAAAAAAACTATGTTAGACCCAAAAAAGCAAACACAATGCTCAACAACAAAGCTACACTAAAATTTTTATTCAACCCGGTTTAACAACTGGTTACATAACATTTGTAAGCTTTTTATAGCGGTGTTCGGAAGTATATATCTGTAACATGCTATTTTTACCTAATTCTCCATAGCAAGTTGTTGCAACTTCAAATTGCACTAAACAATTTAAATTGTACAAAGAGTTTTTTGAATTTTTAATAAACAAGCAAAAACACAATAACCTTTTCGCAAGTATCAAGTTGTGAGTTGAAATTCGTGGCATTTTTCAAGAAACTCGTTGAAAGCAAATTTAAAATTTGAGGATATGTTCACATAGTAAAACAAAAGCAAAGTATAGTTAAATACGAGTACCAAAACCCCCTTTAGGCCCATATTTTCACATATGTCTGTCCATTATAATTGTATCTAATTCTTTACGCTTAACATATATGTATTATCCAAGCGGTTTATTCCTACCTACGGGGCAGATTATAGTAGGGATATGGAGTTTAGAAGGGTCATGATAATTATATGTGAAGTAACTAAAAAGGCATCTAGTGTTTCGCCTGCAGATCTTAATGGTTATTTAGAGGATCTCGGAGACTGTTTGTTCTTTGATGGGGCCAGTCCTTCTACACCTGAAACGAAATCCAAAGATAGCAAACAAAAAGTAGTTTGTTTTTAATTACCAAAAGTCTTAAAATTTTCTTTGTGGTAAATTTCTAACTATGATTTTGAAATTTATTTTCAAAGTTTTTAATCCTATGTTGCAGTCACACACTATGCAATTTACCACATCACATAAACTTCAAGAAAAGATGTAAGCCAACAAAATACTAAGGGCTTTCAACTATATAAATTAGCTTAATGCAGGTTAAGTTCAAGGAAGAAATAAAAAAAATACTAAATGCTTTCAAAAAATACTAAAGGCATTCATTTATTCTTCGAGGAGTAATACTTCATTTGGAAGTTGTAGAAAAAGAAATAAAAAACACGTTTTGTACTCATGCTGGTTTATGCCACAAAGACAAACGAGGTAGTAATGAAACAAAGCAGGTTTAATTTCAAGGAGACTCGCGGTTTTTATCACAGTTTCTGTATCAAGCGTTTATGTTTAAAAAAACAAGTTGTTTATGACCAATCACTCGGTTTTAAGGTGAACTCACGACGGTTTAAAGTTTAATCAGGTTACGGGTTTATTTGTAGTGATTTCTCGCGGTTTTTATCAGTTTTAAGTACCGCGGTTTACACAGGCAATTTAAGAAGTTCTATTCAGGTGGTTTAAGGTTCTTGCATGCGGTTTATCAAGCTTAAGAGCCGGAATAAGAACTAAAACACGCGGAATAAGGTTTAAGCAGGCGATTTAAGGAAGTTACCTCGTGGTTTAAGGGAAATTACACGGTTTAAGCTAGGGTTTATGTCTTAGCGATTTAAAGAACGAGGTTTAAAGGCACTCGCGATTTATCACACAGGTCACGCGGTTTATAAATGTCACGCGGTTTATAAATGTCAGATCAGGTGGTTTATGAGGGCTTGCTCGCGGTTCATGAATGTGATTTCCACCAATTTGTTTCTAGGGTTCTGGAAAAATACAAATAAATTGAACATAATCAATGGAAAGTATGTTATAATACTTATGCAACAAAATAATTGTAACTTACAACTAATAATTCAAAGATTTAGGTTCATTTGGATACAAAGTTTTTTGTGGATACTAGGCGACCAATCTCCACCCTTCATCTTCATTTTAATTTTAGTGTTATATCATATATGATTTTTAATGCAAATTTCAACAACGGAAAAAAAAAACGTGAAAAACGGAAAAAACGAAAAAAAAACTTTTTCACAAAAAAACGTGAAAAACGTAAAAAAAAGGTGAAAAACGTAAAAAAAAAGTGAAAAACGTGAAAAATCTGAAAAAAACGTGAAAAAAATATGAAAAAGACGTGAAAAAAACGTAATTTTTTTTTTGTCGAAAGTATATCAAAGTGGATATCTATAGAAAGATAATTAAATACTCGTCGTGATGGTATATTTTTTTTTGTTTAACGATTAACGGTTTATGAGATATTTAAATTTTAAAAATAGGTGAAATAATTAAATGCTTTTAATCACAACCATTGATTTCTTTTTAGATGGATGATGTGGATGAGTCCCCTAGTATCCAACTTTTTTTTGGTATCCAATATAACTCTCCTCTAATTCAAAACTCTAAACGTTAAAATTAAACCGCTACTTACCAATGTTTGATGTTGAGAGAACACAATTGTTGGCACAGTGATTTAATCCAAATATATTCTTGATTGTGGTTGATTTGGTATGCATTGAAATCATTTAATGGTGATTCGAAACTGAACCGGTTGATTTGAATGAAAAATCGTAACTCATTGGGGAAGATTGTATAGGAAGAATGCAAATTTATTGGCTAACAAAAAAACTAATTCATGTGCTTAATTGAATAATTGTAAAATCAGAGGTGCATTAATTTTTGAACTGATAACGAGAATATTTATAGTTAATGACACGATATATTAATGAGATAATTTCAAACATGCATTTTTAAGGAGAGTTAATGACACAGTATTTACACTTAATGACACTTAATGAGAGTTCAAATATGAGATATTTACACTTAATGACATGGTATATTAATGAGAAAATTTCAAACAAGCATTTTTAAGGAGAGTTAATGACACGGTATTTACACTTAATGAGAGTTCAAGCATGAGATATTTACACTTAAAAGGCACTTAATGTGACATTTAATTTTCATGCAAAAGGCTTGTAAAAACCGGTTAATTATAGATTTGGGGGAGTTTTTTTTTTGAGGAGGATTGTGAGGGAAATATTGATTGGGGATTTTTGTACTAATTGGGGGTTTTTTGTTTATTGGATCAATAATAATGACATATATCATTTTTTTCGAAGTTTTAATGAGGAGATCTCGTTTTTTAATAGCTTGCTGTATATATAGGTGAGGATTCATTCATATATATACACACATAAACATACATACATCTAAAGCAATCTCTAGCTATGAACGACAACAGAAATTCAATGAATAACGCGTCGTCTAAGCCTCGACGTCATCGTTCAGACCTAACATTACTTTTACCCCCGCGCCAACAAATAGCCGTCCCGCTTCCTCTTCCACCGTCAAACAACCATATCAGATTTTCAGAGCTTGATCGCCTCAACAAGATTGGCAGCGGGAATGGTGGGACGGTCTACAAAGTCCTCCATCGTCCCACCAACACTCATTTCGCTCTCAAAGTCATCTACGTGACAAACGACGAGGAAGTCTTACGTCAAATACGTCGTGAAATAGAAATCCTAAGAGTAGTTGACAATCTTAACGTTGTCAAGTGTCATGACTGGTATTAGAATACATGGATTTGGGGTCGCTTGAAAAAACTTATTTGTGTGATGAATCATCTTTAGCTGCTGTCACACGTCAGATTTTATCAGGGATTTACTATCTGCATACACTTAAGATTGTTCACCGCGATATTAAACCGTCAAACCTATTAATAAACTCCAAGAACCAAGTGAAAATCGCTGATTTTGGTGTGTCTCGAATACTGGAACAGACCACGGATCATTGTACCTCACCTGTAGGGACAATGGGATACATGAGTCCAGAGAGAATAAAGACTGATATAAACAAAGGGAAATACGACGGGTGTGCAGGTGATATATGGAGCGTAGGTGTTAGTATATTGGAATTCTATATAGGCAAATTTCCATTTCCGGTAAGACGACAAGAGAGTTGGACAGGTCTCATGTATGCAATTTGCATGACTGATCCACCACAAGCTCCCTCTACGGCTTCTACTGAGTTTCAAGATTTCGTGCGATGCTGTTTGCAGATTGATCCTGCACGAAGATGGACCGCGGCTCAGTTGCTAGGGCATCCTTTTGTTACAGGAGAACACTAGATTTCTGAAAATTTCAGGTCCAAACTGTTTTCTATGTTTTCCGCTACTACTAATGTTTATGTATTTGCCATTATACATATTTTGCCCTGCATGTATAACTTGCTTCAATTTTAATGGATTAAGACGGCAACGACAAGAAAGACTATGGCTCTCTACCACACTTTTGTCACATATATATATAACTAAGCCTGCTTGTGAATTTTACTACGTGTACAGCACTTTAAAATAGACCTATCACCTCAATCATATGATTCTAATTAACTGGACTGTCCATTTGAATTCATATATGATGATTATATTATTTTATTTGGCATTGAAAACTTTATTTGGCTATTGAAACTCATACTGGGCATTTCAATGATACTTTGTAGGTGGTACTTGAGGATGATGCGTGAAGATGATCCACGAAGACGTAAATTATCTACTTTGACTTTAGTTTTCATTGTCCAATTTTCATGTAATAAAATTTGGAAGACTATTTTGGATGATGTTAACCTTAATCGGGTTAAAACTTTTGTTATGTATATGAAACTTCTTAATGCTTTTACCTACTATGGCTTTGACTCATTAATCTCTTATATGTTGTGTTTTATATAGTGTCCAATTAGAATTGTTCTTAGGACTTACAAGTGTTTCATGAAAGTATATTGAAAACAAAATTCTGTAAAAATAAAGTGTCTTATAATGTATGTGCGTGAGGACACTAAATTTGGTCCCAAGAGGCACATGTGTATTCGGACCTTTTTTTTGCACACAAATAAGAGTTAACGCAGCACATAATTTCGTCCAAAAAAGACACACTACTACAAAAAAGGTCATAGAGCCCGGTTAAAAATGATCACAGAGCCCGGTTTTGCATACGGGCTTAAAGGGGAGGGAACTCTATTCGAAATGCATATAGAGCCCGGTTGCAAAAACAGGCACTATTCGTTGTTATAGAGCCCGGTTTTCTACTTAAAAACACGGCTCTATACTAATAAGAAAAAATATAAAAAAATGTTTATCAGATTGTTTCAGCCATAAATAAATTTGCTGCTCTTCGTTTCCCAGATAAACATAGTATTGTTTTAATAAGAAAGATCCATTGACATTACAAATTTACAACTAATTCTGTTGATATATTGAGCTAGCCCACTGTATAACTACTCTTGCAAACAACACATCTAAAAAGATACAAGCCAAATTCATTAACTACCTGAACATAAATGAAAGTAAAACATACACCATTGACGTCACTCTAAGTCTCGTTATTGTCACTACCATTGATGTTACTCCTTGATACAATCAAAACTCTAGGTATTAAAAACAAAGGCTTAATCACTTGATGCATATCAGTTTACAATACAACCTGGAAGAAAACTATACGACATTTTAGTTTGACTCCAAATAATCACAAGAAAAACACATCAACAAAGGCGAGCCACATGAGGAGACAACCTCAGGTTTTATCACGTCAAGTAATCAAATATGATGCTGTATATATCTGCCATTTTACTTTTCGAGAAAGCGAGTAAAAAGTGTTGTGGGTTCTTACAACACCATCACAACTTGGTTGTCTAGGTATCTACGTCAATTCCATGATCAACTAAGTCGCTACGAGTAGGCAAACGATCTAAGCTAAGATGCCAGGAATTAATATTTACCTTAATAGGGATAGATTTATTCCACGTATCTTATCCAGGTGTTTAGAAAGTTGTTGAATATAAGGAGAGATTTAGAGTAATTATATTACTTTGTTCTATTGTAGAGCAAGCCTTGCTTCTTCATCAGCGGCCTCGTTTTTCTTCTTGTGCCCACGAACCTATCAATTGCATCAACCACAAATTAATTTACCACATATGATATTCCTCTGCCAAAAATTACGTCCATAAACAGCATGAACTCTATTTAAAATAAACGAAACTGATTCATTTTTTGGGTTGAAAGGGTATCAAGTTTGGTTTTTTACCCTCGGATTTAAGACACTCTTGACTTGCAAAGTTTGGTTAATGCTCTTGCAAGTCTAACTATAATTCCATACACTGAAATGCTAAATATTGTGTGGAAGAAGTTGTTTGACTTATAAAGTCAATGAATGAGATTTACACACAAGTGGTTTGGTGAGTATGAACATACTTTAGTTAATATCTTTGGTAAGTCAAAACACACCAAGTAATGCATACATGTACGAAACCATACCAACAATAGTCTATATGAATACATATTAAGGTTACCAATTCAAGTTACAAACAACACAAAAAAAGTTACAACCTAGTCCATCTTAACCTTACATTTTTAGTGAAACCAAAATAACCAATCTAAACGATTTGTTGTATACCAACACATATCTTCTTTTGCTTTACCCTTTGATTATGGAACATCATCAAAAATGGCCTTCCCACCCACCTCTTTTTGATTCAATCTTCTCCTTTTCCTCTGACATCGAATGGGTGCACAGTCGGAAGCAAGCTCATATTGGCTTAACATTTTCCTTTTCCTTGTGCTTCCACTCATAAAATTCCTAGAATCACTCCTTTGAATCAGTTTTTTTACCTAGTAAACCACTTCCCATTCACATATAACTTCATTATCAAATTGTCACACCCCTGAAACGGGTCGTAGCGGAACTAGGAATCCAAAGGCGTGACGTCATAAATACCTCAAACATAAGTAAAAAGAACGACCATGGACGTTTGAAAAGTAATTCACCTCTGCATAAATTTAAATAAATAAGTCTTACAATACTCAAATAATTTAAATTGACAATTACGGAAGCTTTAAAGACATTTTCAAACAACGGTAAATAAATGATAGTTTGATAATCTTGATGACCGGGCCAATGCATGAGACCTCACATAGCACATCAAAGGGAATCCAAAGCTAAGCACATGAGAAAACATGCTTAAAACGTCAACATAAAGTTGGTGCATTTATAGGTGTAAGTAAATCGTAAGTATGGATCGCTAGATTTATAAACGTATGATTATTGCAACACATACACTGTCACCAAAAGTATTTATGTTTACAGTAAGCTCATGACACCGAAGCTAAACAAAGTACGCAGTAAATTAATGCCAAGTAAAGCTTGCCTAAATAGGTGTAACTAAAAACCACCTAGCATTCTGACATAATATACGTCCATTTGATGGTGCCCCGATACAAGTAAGAATCACCAAACCCGGATGGGGTATATTAGTCCAAATAGATCTATTTATAACACTCACGCTTACAATAAGTAATTAACAGTTCATAAATATGGGCAATAGTGAGTTAGTGTTACTTAGGGAATTCCGTAAACATTGAATAAAACATAGAACGTATTGCTTTCAAAGTAACAATGAGGCTATGTTTCTCACCTTCAAAAAGTTGTAAAACATTTGTAATCGAGATAACAAACGTTTGGGCTATAAACTCACATTAAGCAAATGATGAGCGAAAGTAATCGACGAAAAGTTGGAAAGTAACCAAACGATCCTAGCCGCGACCTAATTAAAAGACGCGCTTTTTAGGAAAAGACTAAATTACAAAACGTTGAATAACCATTTGTAGAAAGCAATATCATCCTTTTGTGTTTGTGCCTTGTTTTGGTCTGTTTAAATGCGTCTTTGTGATATATATAGTTTTTTTAGTTACGATCCGACACTTTGCCCAAACGCTAATGTTTTCTAATTATATTTGATACGTTCATTTTACGTCTAGACGCACTTAGTGACCATAAACGTCTAGTTTCCATTCTTCTCTCGCCAAAATATATATAATGTCTAATAAAACTTTCCATTTTTAGTAACCGCTAATGTTTTCCTAATAATCGTTTTTATAAAGTCTCTAACCTAACCTTTTCCAGTACTTAATCCAACAACAAAACCATGCTCATAACTAAACTATTCCCTCACCAAAATCGTCATACATCAATTTTTATGATAACATCTATCGCTACGAAATCCAAAAGTACAATACAACGCAAGAATGTATAAAAAGCTTCAAACATTTGAAATAAATTGTACAACTTTGTTATTAATATTTTTTATTCGTAAAAAGGCGAGCACAAACCGGATGTTAGGTTGTTTTTAGAAGAAAAGATAGCGGTAAGTGAAACGAATTGTGAAGAAGTTTGTTATAACGAAGACGATGATGATAGTTACACGTTGTGAGAAGATGGTGATGAAAAGCACGAATCTTTAAACCGAACACGTATGAATATAACCCGAATCAATGACAGAATAACCCAATAAGCCTTTGGAATGTACCCCATAAATAAACTATCACTAAAACATGAAAAAATAATCAAAAACACCAAAAGTGGTGGTGTTGGTGGTTCGTCCGACGTCCAGAGAAAGGAAGGAGAGGAGAGAAAATTTAAATGTGTGTTTTTAGAGAGAAGGAAAGTGTGTGAGAAATGATGAGGTAAGTAAAATTTATAAGGTATAGATTCATGCATTGGTTTGAACCTAGAACCATCCTCACCTAGAATCCTAGGTTGATGAGTACTAAGGAGACCTAGGAGTAAAAAGATGGGAGGATGATGCCATGTCGGGGGACATACGGAGAGAAAAGGGGGGGGGGGGGGGGGGGATAGTTACAACTACTTGATCCTATTCTTTATGATATTAATTTAGAAAGTTCAAGATATTTAATTAAGTTCGCTTAATAATTTTTTTAGCAATATACGCAATATCCGAAAAAGTCAGAAATGTGTGCCTTTCAGAAATAAAATGCAGGAATTTAAATATATGCTCGATAGATAAAAATGCGATAGGCATCCAAAGACTACGTTAAGTAGAAAGCCAAAACGCATCCAGTAATGTTTCTGAGTTACACGCAGGACAACTTCCCGGTTATTGATTAAATTAACACGTAACTTATAAAAGTCAAACTAATGCACGAAAATTTAGAAAATATTAACCTGCAAATTTTTGGAGTGTTACATCATTTCCCTGTTAAAAGAGCTTTGTCCTCAAAGCTTAAGTCATGATGTTTGGTGAGGTTACAGGGTCAAAAAACAAATAACTAATCTTCACTTTCCCATGTGAACTCAAGTTCTCTCTTTGAGTTCCATCAGACTTTAACGATAGGGATACGACTTTGCTTCAGACGTTTGACCTCTCGGTCTATAATTTCTAAAGGTTCCTCGATGAAATGAAGCTTGTCGTCGATTTGGATTTCATCCAACGGAATAACAAGTGTTTCGTTAGATAAACATTTCTTCAAATTAGACACATGAAAAGTACTATGAATTTTGCTCAGTTGTTTCGTGAGTTCAAGTCGATAGGCAACGGTTCTAACTTTTGCTAAAATCTTAAAAGTCCAATATAACGCGGGTTTAGCTTTCCCCGTTTGATAAAATGTATCACTCCTTTCCACGATGGCACTTTTAGCATAACCTTGTCTCCTACTTAAAACTCAAGTGGTTTACGCCTCACATTAGTATAGCTCTTTTGGCGATCGCGAGCGGCTTTAATTCTTGTTTTTAAATTTTTAGTTGTGCTAAAATTGTCCATGCATGGTTTCCTTATTTATACTCAATTTGTTGGTTTGGTTACTGAGATGTTGCATGTGATTGTTATAATATACACCATATTGCACCATTGTCAAAATTTCTTTATAATGTTAATCTCATTTTTTCCCTTCCTACTACTATTATAAGAATCTCTATATGTCTTATCTTTTCCACATTTCAAATGCCATCAAGATTTGGTTTTTGATAGTAATCACGTGATAGGTGTTTTTCAAAATGAGATAGTGAGTAGGGTAATGTGTAAGGGCCTTTAATGATGGGTGTTTTATCATTATTACATATTGGTTTTTGTATGTATTCATATGTGTATATTGGATATGTGTATATTGAATATTTCATGTACAAACTGTTTTCTATGTTTTCCGCTACTACTAATGTTTATGTATTTGCCATTATACATATTTTGCTTTGCATGTATAACTTGCTTCAATTTTAATGGATTAAGACGGCAACGACAAGAAAGACTATGGATCTCTACCACACTTTTGTCACATATATATAAAACTAAGCCTGCTTGTGAATTTTACTACGTAATGACAACACTTTAAAATAGACCTATCACCTCTATCATATGATTCTAATTAACTGGACTGTCCATTTGAATTCATATATGATGATTATGTTATTTTATTTGGCTTTGAAAACTTTATTTGGCTATTGAAACTCATACTAGGCATTTCAATGATACTTTGTAGGTGGTACTTGAGGATGATGCGTGAAGATGATCCACGACGACGTAAATTATCTACTTTGACTTTAGTTTTCATTGTCCAATTTTCATGTAATAAAATTTGGAAGACTATTTTGGATGATGTTAACCTTAATCGGGTTAAAACTTTTGTTATGTATATGAAACTTCTTAATGCTTTTACCTACTATGGCTTTGACTCATTAATCTCTTATATGTTGTGTTTTATATAGTGTCCAATTAGAATTGTTCTTAGGACTTACAAGTGTTTCATGAAAGTATATTGAAAACAAAATTCTGTAAAAATAAAAAGTGTCTTATAATGTATGTGCGTGAGGACAGTAAATTTGGTCCCAAGAGGCACATGTGTATTCGGACCTTTTTTTTGCACACAAATAAGAGTTAACGCAGCACATAATTTCGTCCAAAAAAGACACACTACTACAAAAAAGGTCATAGAGCCCGGTTAAAAATGATCACAGAGCCCGGTTTTGCATACGGGCTTAAAGGGGAGGGAACTCTATTCGAAATGCATATAGAGCCCGGTTGCAAAAACAGGCACTATTCGTTGTTATAGAGCCCGGTTTTCTACTTAAAAACACGGCTCTATACTAATAAGAAAAAAAATAAAAAAATGTTTATCAGATTGTTTCAGCCATAAATAAATTTGCTGCTATTCGTTTCCCAGATAAACATAGTATTGTTTTAATAAGAAAGATCCATTGACATTACAAATTTACAACTAATTCTGTTGATATATTGAGCTAGCCCACTGTATAACTACTCTTGCAAACAACACATCTTAAAAGATACAAGCCAAATTCATTAACTACCTGAACATAAATGAAAGTAAAACATACACCATTGACGTCACTCTAAGTCTCGTTATTGTCACTACCATTGATGTTACTCCTTGATACAATCAAAACTCTAGGTATTAAAAACAAAGGCTTAATCACTTGATGTATATCAGTTTACAATACAACCTGGAAGAAAACTATACGACATTTTAGTTTGACTCCAAATAATCACAAGAAAAACACATCAACAAAGGCGAGCCACATGAGGAGACAACCTCAGGTTTTATCACGTCAAGTAATCAAATATGATGCTGTATATATCTGCCATTTTACTTTTCGAGAAAGCGAGTAAAAAGTGTTGTGGGTTCTTACAACACCATCACAACTTGGTTGTCTAGGTATCTACGTCAATTCCATGATCAACTAAGTCGCTACGAGTAGGTAAACGATCTAAGCTAAGATGCCAGGAATTAATATTTACCTTAATAGGGATAGATTTATTCCACGTATCTTATCCAGGTGTTTAGAAAGTTGTTGAATATAAGGAGAGGTTTAGAGTAATTATATTACTTTGTTCTATTGTAGAGCAAGCCTTGCTTCTTCATCAGCGGCCTCGTTTTTCTTCTTGTGCCCACGAACCTATCAATTGCATCAACCACAAATTAATTTACCACATCTGATATTCCTCTGCCAAAAATTACGTCCATAAATAGCATGAACTCTATTTAAAATAAACGAAACTGATTCATTTTTTGGGTTGAAAGGTTATCAAGTTTGGTTTTTTACCCTCGGATTTAAGACACTCTTGACTTGCAAAGTAGCATAATCATAATCAGTAGATGGTAAGATGAAAAAGTTAGCAGTAACAAGGACTACAATTTGGATTTATAGGTTTTATGATACGATATTAAAGTTGCAATGGCCAAAGTTTACCATGAAAGGTAAAGAAAGGACTCCTGATTTAGGCTCGTCGTCATCTTCGCCTAACACTTCAAGGGTTTTCTTCTTTCTGCGCTCCAACACTTTTAACTTTGCTGCATCGTCCTCGTTCTTTTCTTTCTGCGCTCCAACACTTTTAACATTGCTGCATCGTCCTCATTTCTGAAGTCTCTTCATCATCGTCCTCTGAGCTGTCATCACTACTATCATCATCGTGCATATAATATGTTTTTCGAGTTAAAGAGCATGTTGTTGAAACTGTCCTGATATAGCAGCTCATGTTCCATCATCTTGGATATCAAAACCATGTTTCTTGATACGTTTAGCCCATTTAGAAGTGTTATTGTTCTTTAAAGTCAAACCGTCATGAAAAACAGAAAAGTAATAGCCTAATAAATTAAAGTTCACAGCTTTATTTGCTTTTTGAAAGGGAAGAACCTGCTTAAATGTTGATGGTCATTACCCAGCTGTAGTTTAGATCGTGGATCATAGGAATGTGAGATTCAAGAAGCTTAAAGACATCCGATGGCTTCAAAAGAGAAACCGAATTGGTAATCACCTTCAAACAAACAAAAACATCTAGTCAATACATGTTGTTTGGTTATCAATACGTTATTCGACATTTTACTATCAAATATCACTTTTTCATTTTGTCTGAATAAGCAATCAAGTAGAAGGAAAGAACATACCATGCAATGCTTGTTTGAGCAGTACATGAACAGAGTCAGCACTAGGAGGCTTTCTAGGGGACATTTTTCCGGTTTTTCAAGACTTCCATCTTCTTCACCAATTCCTCGGCGACTGAGTTATCAACTAATATAGTTGATAAATTACTCTTGTAATGTTTAGTTTTCTTCACATAACATGTTTCATCTGTAACACTAACTCCTGACAGCTACTAGAAGAGCAAATGACCTGTCCATCCTGAATATTTTAGAACTTTTATCAAACACAGTTCAAAAGAATTACAACACAAGTCTATAAAATCAATTAAATACCCCTCTATATAGATAACCAATCCCACCTCTACATGCAACTTCATAAAAGACATCATCAGCAACAGGGAAATTATACATGTCTGTATGTTTTGGGCACATTTACAGACACAAAGTAAAAAAATGTAAAGTGTACTGACCACCACCAGGAGGGGTACATCCGCATACGAGGAGCTCCTGCAGCAATTTTGCCTTACGACTAATTGTATTGTCCTTTCATCTTGTTCAAGTTTCTTCAAAACAAGAAATGATATTATACTAGAGTATATGGACATTAAATGCTATGATTATACCAATGGGAGAACACAAAGCATATGACACGTTTCAGTTTGGGTATAAAATCCTTTATCTAAACCAAGAAACATATGACAAAATCAGAACTGACTTTCCTTTATGCAAGAATGAAATTGAACAGATCATGTAATAAACAACACAATTAAGCAGCAAAATTACAGAAAACCCAAAAATAAACCTCTCTTCAATTATTTCTAAAATTAACCCTTAAATTAATAATAAACAAAGTAAAACATACATAGATTAAGACTGAAAGTAACAACAAACATACATATATTAAGCGTGCAACACTAAAAAGTAAAACAAACATTAACCCTAAAATTAACACACACATATCTAACCATAAGTTTCAATTAGAAGTCTTGAGGACTAAGTGAAGAGATATGACTCCCCATTAGTAGTGACAGGGTTGTTGAAAGGAGAAGAAGTAAGGCAGGGTGTGTGATTGAGATGAAATAATTTCGCTCATAAGAATAGAGCCCAGTTGTAAATTAAAGAAGAGGGCTTTAAGTGGAGGATGCAATAGAGCCCAGTTACTTAATTAAAAACATGGCTTTATTAGTGAAAAAAAATCAGGAATCACTCATAGAGCCCCATAAATGAAAACAGGGCTCTATGTAGGGGGCTCTATTTCAGTTTCTGTAGTAGTGACACTTTTTAGGATGCATTAATGTGTCTCAATATGTGATAGAAGGTTAGCATATCTTAAAACACTTTATTGCTTCGTATTAATTTGTCTACTAGAACACAAATTGCGTCGTATAAAATGCTTTACTATACTATTTTTTTTTCATAAGATTGGCCCTTATTAGGATGTTTACAAGTGTCCTAATAATTATTAGACTTTATACAATGCCTTTATATGTGACACTTATATCATTGGTCCTATTCTGCTAAAGGTCCTATAAAGTAACCTAATAGGATACTATTGAGAGTCCTATGAAACCTGATTTCTTGTAGTGTGTTGAGGAAGAAAGAACAATTGGTAAAGAATCTCAAGATGTGCCTAGTTGTTGGTTGTTTATTATATTTAAGTATTTTTAGTGTGTATTTTTTGTGATTTGGTTAATCACATGTTTGTACTCTCGTTATGTTTTTAATGACAAAATATTTATGTTCTTGAACTTCTAGTCATTCACATTATGGTTAATGCTCTTGCAAGTCTAACTATAATGCCATACACTGAAATGCTAAATATTGTGTGGAAGAAGTTGTTTGACTTATAAAGTCAATGAATGAAATTTACACACAAGTGGTTTGGTGAGTATGAACACACTTTAGTTAATATATTTTGTAAGTCAAAACACACCAAGTAATGTATACAAGTTCGAAACCATACCAACACTAGTCCATATGAATACATATTAAGGTTACCAATTCAAGTTACAAACAACACAAAAAAAGTTACAACCTAGTCCATCTTAACCTTACATTTTTAGTGAAACCAAAATAACCAATCTAAACGATTTGTTGTATACCAACACATATCTTCTTTTGCTTTACCCTTTGATTATGGAACATCATCAAAAATGGCCTTCCCACCCACCTCTTTTTGATTCAATCTTCTCCTTTTCCTTTGACTTCGAATGGGTGCACAGTCGGAAGCAAGCTCATATTGGCTTAACATTTTCCTTTTCCTTGTGCTTCCACTCATAAAATTCCTAGAATTACTCCTTTCAATCAATTTTTTAACCTAGTAAACCACTTCCCATTCCCATACAACTTCATTAGCAACTTGTCACACCCCTGAAACGGGTCGCAGCGGAACTAGGAATCCAAAGGCGTGACGTCATAAATACCTCAAACACAAGTATAAAGAACGACCATGGACGTTTGAAAAGTAATTCACCATTGCATAAATTTAAATAAATAAGTCTTACAATACTCAAATAATTTAAATTGACAATTGCGGAAGCTTTAAAGACGTTTTCAAACAACGGTAAATAAATGATAGTTTGATAATCTTGATGACCGGGCCAATGCATGAGACCTCACATAGCACATCAAAGGGAATCCAAAGCTAAGCACATGAGAAAACAAGCTTAAAACGTCAACATAAAGTTGGTGCATTTATAGGTGTAAGTAAATCGTAAGTATGGATCGCTAGATTTATAAACATATGATTATTGCAACACATACAGTGTCACCAAAAGTATTTATGTTTACAGTAAGCTCATGACACCGAAGCTAAACAAAGTACGCAGTAAATTAATGCCAAGTAAAGCTTGCCTAAATAGGTGTAACTAAAAACCACCTAGCATTCTGACATAATATACGTCCGTTTGATCGGTGCCCCAATACAAGTAAGAATCACCAAACCCGGATGGGGTATATTAGTCCAAATAGATCTATTTATAACACTCACGCTTACAATAAGTAATTAACAGTTCATGAATATGGGCAATAGTGAGTTAGTGGTACTTAGGCAATTCCGTAAACATTGAATAAAACATAGTAACGTACTTGCATTCAAAGTAAAAATGAGCTATGTTTCTCACCTCAAAAGTTGTAAAACATTTGTAAACGAGTAAAACGTGGGGCTATAAACTGACATTAAGCAAATGATGAGCGAAAGTAATCGACGAAACGAGAAAGTAACCAAACGATCCTAGCCGCGACCTAATTAAAAGACGCGCTTTTTAAGAAAAGACTAAATTACGAAACGTTGAATAACCATTTGTAGAAAGCAGTATCATCCTTTTGTGTTTGCGCCTTAGTTTAGGTAGTTAAAACGTGACTTTGTGAAAATATAGTTTTTTTAGTTACGATCCGACACTTTGCCCAAACGCTAATGTTTTCCTAATAATCGTTTTTATAAAGTCTCTAACGCGCCTAAATATTATATAAGGGTTACTATGTTATTCGCTAAGGTTCGTATATCTCAAACAGACCCGAAAACGCTCGAAAACCCAATTTAATGTTTCAATCGGCTATATATACACTTATTAATTTTCAGAAAATTTACCGACTTTTACCAAGCGTATCTTCTTCGTTATAAACTTTCATGACCATGTTTCATGGAAAATCATTTCTTTCATAAGTTTAAGCCGGTTCGAACCCGAAATGGGACAGAATGTTTAAAGAGTGTTTTTAAAGCTATCAAAATACTATAGTTTCGCCAAACATAAAACGGCCATATCTTCTTCGTTATAAGTCGGATTTTTGCGTTTTTATTTCAAAATTTGCATAACGACATGAGCTAACATATTCTTAGGGTTCTAACTTGTCAAAACATTTTTAATCGACCACACGAACTACTTCGGAAAACAAACATAACATGTTGAAAACTTAGCCAAAAACCACCACAACTTCACAAATACGCAAATCTAACCTAACCTTTTTCCACTACTTAATCCAACAATAAAACCATGCTCATAACTAACCTAATCCCATCGCCAAAATCGTCAAACATCACTTTTATCGCTAAATCTATCGCTACGAATCCAAAAGTACAATAAAACGCAAGAAATGTATAAAAAGCTTCAAACTTTGAAATAAATTGTACAACTTTGCTTATTAATATATTTTTAATGGTATGAATATAACCCGAATCAATGACAGTTGTTTTTATAAGAAAAGATAGCGGTAAGTGAACGAATAGTGAAGAAAGTTTGTATAAACGAAGACGATGATGATAGTTACACGTTGTGAGAAGATGGTGATGAAAAGCACGAATCTTTAAACCGAACACGTATGAATATAACCCGAATCAATGACAGAATAACCCAATAAGCCTTTGGAATGTACCCCATAAATAAACTATCACTAAAACATGAAAAAATAATCAAAAACACCAAAAGTGGTGGTGTTGGTGGTTCGTCCGACGTCAAGAGAAAGGAAGGAGAGGAGAGAAAATTTAAATGTGTGTTTTTAGAGAGAAGGAAAGTGTGTGAGAAATGATGAGGTGAGTAAAATTTATAAGGTCTAGATTCATGCATTGGTTTGAACCTAGAACCATCCTCACCTAGAATCCTAGGTTGATGAGTACTAAGGAGACCTAGGAGTAAAAAGATGGGAGGATGATGCCATGGTGGGGGGACATATGGAGAGAAGAGGGGGGGGGGGCATAGTTTTCAATACTTGATTCTTCTTCTCTTAGATATTAATTTAGAAAGTTCAAGATATTTAATTAAGTTCGCTTAATAATTTTTTTAGCAATATACACAATATCCAAAAAAGTCAGAAATGTGTGCCTTTTAGAAATAAAATGCAGGAATTTAAATATATGCTCGATAGATAAAAACGCGATAGTCATCCAAAGACTACGTTAAGTAGAAAGCCAAAACGCATCCAGTAACGTTTCTTAGTTACACGCATGACAACTTCCCGGTTATTGATTAAATTAACACGTAACTTATAAAAGTCAAACTTTTGCACGAAAATTTAGAAAATATTAACCTGCAAATTTTTGGAGTGTTACATCATTTCCCCGTTAAAAGAGCTTTGTCCTTAAAGCTTAAGTCATGATGTTTGGTGAGGTTACGGGGTCAAAAAACAAATAACTGATCTTCACTTTCCCATGTGAACTCAGGTTCTCTCTTTGAGTTCCATCAGACTTTAACGATAGGGATACGGCTTTGCTTCAGACGTTTGACCTCTCGGTTTATAATTTTGACAGGTTCCTCGATGAAGTGAAGCTTGTCGTCGATTTGGATTTCATCCAACGGAATAACAAGTGTTTCATTAGATAAACACCTCTTCAAATTTGACACATGAAAATTACTATGAATTTTGCTCAGTTGTTTCGTGAGTTCAAGTCGATAGGCAACGGTTCTAACTTTTGCTAAAATCTTAAAAGGTCCAATATAACGCGGGTTCAGCTTTCCCCGTTTGATAAAATGTATCACTCCTTTCCACGATGACACTTTTAGCATAACCTTGTCTCCTACTTAAAACTCAAGTGGTTTACGCCTCACATCAGTATAGCTCTTTTGGCGATCGCGAGCGGCTTGAATTTGGTTTTTGATCTGGACGATATTCTCACTTGTTTCGTGTACAATCTCTAGGCAAGTGAGTTGACTATCTCTAACTTTAGCCCAGCAGTTGGGTGATCAACACTTGAGACCATACAATGCCTCAAATGGTGCAGCCTTAATGTTTGTGTGATAATTATTGTTGTACATGGAACATGGAACCATAGACCAGGTAACTAATGTCATAAGGATAAAAAAGAACCCACATATCTAAAACATAAATATATAAGGAGATAACTGTAATAGGTCAAAATAGACCATGTATAGATTATTAGTATAATTCTAAAGTGTTATTAAAAGCGCAAAATACTCATACGAATATCGATTCAAAATAGTTTTGGTCAAATAGGGCAATCTTATAGTCAACAATGAATCTGCTTGTGAAGATATTTTTCCCTTCGTTAAGAAAAAACAGGATGAACAATCTCATATACTCATATCTTAGTTATTTTATCATGAAGTTCGGTACTTATTTTCAAAACAAACAAAATATCATTACAATGCTAGTTTCTTAGTCAATAAACTCCACACATAACCTGCAACAACATGGAGGTAGCCTAACAACATATTTGGATAAAAGTTTACCTATGGACCAGTGTAAAATATTTGACGAAGAGATTGATCGTCATAACATAAGGTGTTTGTAGACTAAGGCGGAAACTCGAGGTATGACGGAGAGATTGATCATCATAACACAAGGTGTCAATGTAGAGAATACTAAATGCATTAAAACAAAGTGCTATGGCATCCTCCAAAAACAAGTAAGGAACTTGTGCCAAGACAAGTCGAGTCACATCACATGGTCTAAAATTATTACAAATCAACTCTTCGAAGTCAGAGTGATACATGTCTAAATGATCCATAACATAACATAAATAAACTCCTAGAATGCAGTCTCCAACGAATGAATCATCATCGGATGATCTTGAGTAAACTTGACAATCATTGAGCATTCGCTTCACCTGAAAATGATACTCGAAAAGGTCAACATAAAGTTGGTGAGCTCATAGGTTTAGGAGTAAACCCAGTTGTTGTCCTGGAATTTAAGAGTGGACAATAGTGCAATATAAAAGCATAATGCAAGCAGTAGTATTTAGATTTCCAACATAACAACACATCATACCATAGCGGTCCAAACCAAATCAACAAATCAATAGTAGTCCACACGCTTATAGATTTCCAAACCTATTGCCTGCTAGCTGGAGCTACACAATCGGCTAAGTAGTATTGAGTAGAAGTCCAAGTAGAACTTTGCTTAAATAGATCTTATAGAATTCACATAGCATTCACATATGCAACCATAGGCACATAGCATTATCTAAAGAGTAAGAAGTTTTGCACAGAAGTAAAAGCAGTTTGAAATACATTTGAGTATCCTTTTCGACTGTTAGTTGATATGTTTAGGGCCATTGTGATTAGGCTTTAGCCTATTTACGTACTTCTAGATCTTTCCTCAGTAGCCTACATATTGTGATCCCTTTAGTGAATAATACATGAAAAATTATCAATCTAACATGGTAATCAAAGCTAAATTAATCCTCTTCTAAAAACACTCCAAATCACAGCCTTTTTCTTCTCTAACTTTTCTCCTACTTTAGTCGGTTATTCTTGAAAAAAAAGGTGTTAATTCAGATTCATATATGTGAAAAGTGCTTTGGTAGTATCCTTTAATATCAATTTCATTTTGTAGCCGTAATTGTTGACTCTTTGATTTGGGTGAATTGGAATGATTATTATATTTGCATGAAAAGTCAATTCTAATTAGTGAACAAGGTATCTGTTCAATTGATTTTTTTGTTCGATTGTATAATACGAGTATAATATTTTTCCAACAGTTTTAATAGTACACATCAAGAGTTATAATGTTGCTTGTTCCCATCACTCCTTATGGTATTCAATATTTTCATGGTAATTATAATCAGAGTGTATATAAACCTTCATGGATTTATTCTCCATTGAAGCATCTAGGCCAGTATCCAACTCAAGTTTCACAAGATCAAGAGGTTATGTCTACTTCATCGGTTCCTAATTACGCTTCGTCGATTTTGCAAGACTCATTGTGGAATATGGACACTGGTGCATCTTCTTATCTTAATTCAGATTCAAGTAATTTAAGTACTATTTTTAATTCTTGCTTGTATCCGTCTGTTCGTGTTGTGACGGCAAAACTATACCCGTCACAAATACAGGCCATAGCATTCTTCCTACTCTTCATCGCCCATTACATCTTCATAATGTTCTTGTCACCCCTAATATTATTAAAAATCTTATATATGTCTGTCAGTTTACCCGGGACAACAATTTCACTATCAAATTTGACGCTTTTAGGTTTTCCTTCAAGGATTTCTTAACTCGTCATATCCTTCTCAGATGTGATAATTCAGGTGATCTCTATCCAGTAACCCAACTGTCGTCTCTTCCAAGTGCCTTGATGTCTCTCAGTTCTTCTACGTGGAACCAACGCCTCGGTCACCCGGGTGATGAAGTGCTACGCTGTCTTGTTTCTCGTAATTTTATTTCTTGTAATAAGGAAAAGTCTCATCATGTTTGCCATGCTTGTCAGCTTGGCAAACATGTGAAACTTCCTTTTACTAGTTCTACTTCTATTGTTTCTAGTTGTTTTGAGATTATTCATTCGGATATTTAGATATCCCCTATTATTAGTACGGGTGGTTTTAAGTATTATGTTATTTTTCTTTATTATTTTTCTCATTACTTGTGGATCTATCCTCTTCGAACTAAGTCCGAAGTGTTTGCTAAGTTTCTAAACTTTAGTTCTTATGTTAAAAATCAATTTAAATGTGACATTATTAGTTTTAAATGTGATCATGGTGGTGAGTTCTATAATACCCAACTTCTTGACCATTTCTCTACACATGGGATTCAAATGAGATTTTCTTGTCCTAAAACCTCCTAACAAAATGGAAAATCAGAACGTATGATTGGTACTATAAATAATATATTTTGTACATTACTTTTCTAAGCCCACCTTCCACCAACATTTTGGGTCGAGGCACTTCACATGGACGCCTACCTTCTAAACCTCCTTCCCTCAACCGCCATTAAAAATGAGATACCGCTTACCAAATTGTTCAACAAACAACCTAACTATTCCAAAATTCGAACCTTTGGATACCTTTGCTATCCTTATTTATTTCCGCCACACAAACTTGCTCCACGATCCACACCATGTATATTTTTAGGTTACCCAGCTTATCACCAAGGTTATCGGTGTCTCGACCTAACTAATAACAAAATTATTATCTATAGACGCGTAACCTTTTATGAACATCAATTTCCCTATGGATCTGTTACACCTTCCTCATCATATGAATTCCTCGACACATCTCCCTTACCAATTATTCATAATGTAATATATAATCCTCCACACAATATTCCACAACCAACACCTACTCTTGACCCACCAACACCTCAAACACCAAACCATACCCAATCTACTCCTGACCCAAACCAATCTAGAGGCTTACGATTATCTACTGGCCCACCACCTGGTTTCTCTCCACTTATCTTGACACAATCCACCCATCACCTTACACCACCCACGACCCAGACCCAACCTACATCTAATTCAACACCTACATCCCAGACCAATGCCCAATCTATGACCCCAGTTCCAACTGAAACCTAAACTCACCCTATGGTCACTCAATTAGGATGGCACATGTAAGACCACTCAACGTCTAAACCTTCATGTTTCTCATATCTCTCCTATACCAAAATCCCCATCTCTTGCTTTATCTGATCCTTACTGGCGGGATGCTATATTTGATGAATATAATGCTTTAATTAAAAATGATACTTGGGTTCTCATTCCAAGACCTTCTGTTTCCAATAATGTGTGGTCTTTGTGGTTATTTCAGCATAAATTTCATGCTGATGGTTCATTGGGTAGGTATAAAGCCCGACTGGTTGCCAACAGTAGTAGTCCGCAGATGGCATTGATTGTAATGAGACTTTTAGCCCGATTGTCAAGCCGGCCACTATTCGTACTGTTCTTAGTCTTGCATTGACCAGAGCCTGTACATCAACTAGACGTTAAGAATGCTTTTCTTAACGGTGATCTATCAGCGACTGTTTATATGTATCAACCTCTATGTTTTGTATATCCTCGGTATCCTCATGATGTATGTCACCTTCAAAGGTCTTTATATGTGTTGAAACAAGCCCCTAATGCTTGGTTTCATCGATTTGCTGATTATGCTACACGAATTAGATTTTCTCCCAGTAGATATGATTCATCTTTATTTATTTACAGGTACTAACACATCATATTTATTGATTTATGTGGATGATATTGTTCTCACAGCTTCTTCTACTACTTTACTTCAGAAGATTATTTTCTCTCTACACAAGGAGTTTGACATGATAGATCTTTGTGTCCTTAATTATTTCTTAGGGATTTCTATTACGCGCGAGACTACAGGGATGTTTCTCTCTCAGAAGAAATATGCTATGGAGTTGCTTAAGTGAACAAGTATGCTAAACTGCAATCCTAATCATACTCCTGTTGATACTGAGTCTAAGCATGGTCCTGAGAGGACTCCCATTTCAGATCTTACTTTGTATCGGAGTCTTGCAAGTGGCCTACAATATGTTACATTCACTCGTCCTAATTTATCTTATGTTGTGCAACAGATTTTTTTATATATGCATGATCCTTGGGAGCCTCACTTAGCTGCTCTTAAGAGGATACTGCGTTATGTTCAGGGCACTTTGCAATTTGGTTTACAGTTATATGCATCTTCAGGATCTTCTTTTGTGGCTTACTTTGACGTTGATTGGGCTGGTTGCCCTGGTACTTGCAGATCTACATCCGGATATAGTGTATTTATGGGTGAAAATCTTTTATCATGGCCTGCAATGTGACACACATACTTTCTTTTATATGACGCTTGGTCAGAATATCGGGGTCGGTGCTAATGTTGTTGCTGAGCACGCATGGCTACTCAATTACTTCTTCGAGAACTTATACACACAATACATGACTGGCCCTACTCTTTTGTATTGTGATAATGATAGTGCTGTTTATTTAGTGACTTTAATTCTGTTGCAACATCAACGTAACCAACAACACATTGAGTTTGACATTCATTTTGTTAGTGATATGGTTGTAGAGGTATGATGCGTCGTCTTAATGTTTCATCTCGTTACCAGTATGCCGATATATTCACCAAAGGCCTTCCTTCGGAATTATTTGAAGAATTTTGCACCAGTTTGAGTGTTTGATTTCCTTCGGCTTAAACTGTGGAGGAGTGTTAGTTGATATGTTTAGGCCTATTGTGATTAAGCTTTAGCCTATTTACATACTTCTAGATCTTTCCTCTGTAGCCTATATATTGTGATCCTTATATTGAATAATACATGGAAAATTATCAATCTAACATCCCCCAACAGAAAATAGTTTAAAAACTACTGCTACGAGAACTCACCTTAAACAAAGATGATATGCAGCTGACAAAAGATGATTAAACAATAGAGTGCAACAGCGTCCAGACACGCCCTAATCCATTAATGTCCTCTTCAAGAATATGTTTTAAATGTAGGTTTAGGGTTGATGTATAAGAGTCTTAAAATGTGTGTTGTATAATTATTTGTAGTATTATTGGTTGTGTGATGGTCGACAAGTAGGACTCAAAGAGAATATACTATTGTAGTTATATATTAGATATTATGTACTCATATTGATTAAAGAAATAAGCCAGTATAATGAATAAAAAGTGGAAATTAAGTAGATAAAATAGACGAAGATGATAATTCCTCAACAACATGGAGGTAGCCTAACAACCTATTAGATATTATATCGATAAGTCTCAAGCATCCCTAACGTCAAATAAGCAGTTGTAACGAAGATGATAATTCCTCAACAAAATATTTGACTGTCACATTCAAATACTAAGGTAAGCAATTTCCATAATATATAAACAAATCAGAAAGACAACTTGAAATCAGAAAGACAACTTGAAATTAAAATTAATCCAAAAATATATGGTTCATGCTTTAGAAAAATCAAATAGTACATTTATATATCATGAATAATTTTTTTTTGATTGACTCAAATATGTTATTATCATCTCCAAATTAGATCAAATGAGGTTTATTAAAGTATTATATATTAAACACATACCTTGCTTATCACAAATATACCATCAAGTACATGAAAACATGCACAATTAAACAACAACAACACAACAACAATAATTCTTAAATTAAATATGTTACCTGCCAAGTAATTCATCAAGTTGAATTCCCTAGATTAGTTATCACCAGGATGTTAAGTAAGGAAATCATAAGAACAACCAAAACTTAATTAGCGATGGATCAATGGAATCGATACAAAAATAGCAATACTACGTGATTTAATTTCAATCGAAAACCTCAAAAATTGGGTATATGTGATTTTGCTGGTGTGACATCATAGAATCATTGGCAAATTCATAGAGCGAAGTAGAGATCCATGGTGTTTTTGAATCGGTTGAACATCATAGAAAGAAACTATTTTTTATTATGTGATTTTAAATTGGTGATATGAATGTGGTGATATGAATTTATGATGGAATTACGGATGATTTTTTTGAATAGAGTATAGAAGATGAGTCTGAAGAAGCTTTATGACATTAACAATCAGGGTACCCGCGCGTTGCGGCGAAGGGTACCCTGTGATGATTGACCAAAGAAATAGATATCGGTTCACCTATTTGTATCGGTTCGACGGGTCCTCTCAGGTTCGTTTTTGAATGGCTTTTATTAGCTAGCCGAACCACCGGCGACTTTGGTTCCCGGTTCAGCCCGTTGGTCCAGTCCGGTTTTCAAAACTATATGTACCATCAATTTGTTAGCATGTAATTGTATAAAGTTTTTTATTTATTTTATTAGTTTGTACAATGTGTATTATAACATATACTTTTTTATTTTAGGGGTGTTTTAAAAATAATATTAATTACTATGTTTAATTAGTTTATACTTTGGATTATATTATAATTTGTTTAGATTGTACGTTGTGGAAATATTATTATACTTTTGAGTAATGAGGTGTTTCCAGTTGGTTGTACAATGTGAATATATTATTTTACATCTAAGTAATTTGGTGTTTTAATAAGCGAATTAATTATCTATTATATTAAAAGATACAGCCCCTTAATTTAATGGGGGCTGTGTCATTAAAAGTTTAAAAGCCTGATGGTTCGACATTCATTCTGCATTCATTCTTCATCATTCATTATGCAGTTACACAAGCAAGGAGAGATGAACCGATCATTGGAACACAAAAGGTTAGTTTTTTTTAATGTTGTCATTAAATCCAACTTTTATTCAAATAGTATGTGACAACTTTCTGTATCTAAAGATGATC
>BQNB010002571.1:0-17259 GCA_026074375.1 Tanacetum coccineum | reverse complement strand
CTGAAAACGGTTTATGAAAAACTAGAACTAGATCTTTTATATATTATGTAAAATGGCTTCTGATATGAAGAACCATAAAATCTGTTTTGATCATAAACAAAATAGTATCACTTACTGTTTATTGTCTTTAATATACTAATGTTATGATTAACTACGTATCTCGCTTATATATCGAGTCCACTTTAGGCGAATAAAATGCGTAGCTAAAAACAAGTAACCAAGAATGCGAAAACGGGTTCAGTAATGCTCTTTAAATTATGAGTGAAGACGGGTTATGCATGAGTTCATGTGACGACAATGATTAGAAATATATATGTACACTGATTGCTTGACTATTACATTAATCACAGACACAAAGACTCGCATTATATAACTAAGCATTTATGAAAATAATTATGCCACGTAGTCAGTGGTGAAACAAAAGGGATGGTCACGTTTTATACTTTTCCATGGAGATTCTGATTCAAATGTTGCAACAATTGGTTTTTCAACTCTATATAAATGCTTAGTCCTTAGTAATATTGTTAGTTCAAATCAACTACGTAACAATTTTCTCTCGAACATCAGTTATCTATTTCTGTCATGTACGAATGTTTCTTTATTAGATTTGTTTGTTTATAAGAGTATAATATAGGTGTCAGGTTTTAATAATAATCAATATACAAAAGATAATAGTAAAGTATGAGACCTGTTAGTTGTTATTAGAAGCTAAATATTAAATGGTCTCTAATTCTTGTAGATAATCTGAAGTGGGAGTAAGTTGTGTTTTGAGTACGCATTGATTTGCTTTTAAGGTACAAATATTCTATCCTTTCTTTTAAGGATTCACATGACTTTTGCTTCGTATCTATTTTGCCTCGCTAAAATCCTTATTTATGTTTCCCATCCTATGATTCGTTATTGTTGCAACCTTATTTGATAACTTCGTTGAGCCCTTTGAATTCGTTTGCTTTAAAATTCGTTTGATATTAGTTTCATTGACAACTAGCAAACTGCCCATGATATAAGTTTTATTCCGTATGTATGTTTTTGTTTAGATCATGACCTTCCTTGGATATTATCATATGTATATCTGCTTTCGATCTTGTTATATTAGCCCTTCATTCGTTTCGATGCCTGATCTATTAACTAGCCATGGGAGTACCCAATGGTCGGCGTCATGTGAGCACCATGGCGTGACGATCTAACTGTGAGCGGTGTGATCAGTCCAACGGCGTCCCTATTATTGTGTGGCTATTTAAGATGCACTTGGTTCCATATATAGTTTGATTGTGATTTGTAGGGGGCTTATAATGCATCCTAAGCTAATATGTGTATGGGGGGGGTTTTGGAATATGATTTGAGTGTATGGCTTGGGTGTGGTGCGCTCCAACACCTCCGTTGCACATTGTAAAGGTACAGTCTAGGAGGCTGGTCAGCTCCATGTACACAATTCGATACGGATATGATATGCTTTTGGATTGCGTAGGTCTAAGCATGGTGTTCATGCTTTAGACATTTGTTTGAGTCTCGGTGGTCATTTCTATATGTTTTGACTATCTGGTTACGTGTCAGTTCTTATGATATATGAAATGCTCTGCTATCATTTATGTGGTTTTCCATTCGTTTACACTTGAATATTTGACTCTATACCGTTTGTTTTATATAGTGTGTTCACTGAGTTTTTTCGCTCACCCCGCATTTTCTTTTCCCTCCGCGGCATGTAAATAAGAGATGAAGCTGGGTTATGAGTGAAGAGTGCATATGAGCTCTTAGTTGGACCGAATGAATCATATTTTCCTCATTTCATTTAAATTGAGCTAAAACTTTTGATTTGGATTTTTGCCTTCCGCTTAAATTCTGTATTTGGATTTATTTCGTTTTGAAGGTTCATTATGTTCAGACCTATTAATTCCTTTGTTTATGTCTTGGAACTTTGTTGAACCATTAGTTATGAATAAAGTCTCCCGCTTGCTTTTGTTTTTGATCCAATATAGTGTGTACATTCGACCTAGCTTCTACGGGACCGCGGTGTGTTTACAGATTTTAGACTTCTCTAATAAGTCAGACAACTCGTTAAATCTATATTACAGATTTTAAGTAAATAAGTTGACAATTCTAATTTTTCGTATTTCGACACACACACAGACTTGAAATTAATAATAGTATTTTTTTGTTTGTTTTATTATACAGAGGTTTATTTTTCTATAGTATATGTATGAATATGTGAACAATTTATAGTTAGTTAAGATTTCGATTGTCTGGCTTCGATTGCATTTATCACTCTTGTTTTAAAGTTATCTTAATAAAATATTTTCTAGATTGGATCGACTTGTTTTAAGACACATTGAGTTGAACATGTACAAAATCATAAAAGTATTTCATTTTGAAATTTACCATAATCATTAGAAAAATGCATGTTTTTTTTTTTAACACAGAAAAAAAAATGCATGTTTAAAGACCATCTTAGATGGCGCGAAAGGGCAATTAGAGGGCGTCACACAAGTGGGCCCAACAAGTATTGAAATTGCAGCAATATTATTGGTTGAGTTACGATTCAGCCACCCACAGACGGCCACGTCAATTATACGAATTTATGGGCCCACCTTTCTGTCATCAACTTCCAAGGGGACACTCAACAGCTCAAATAATATATAAAAATAGAGAGTAAAAGTAAGATATTTTTACAAGATATATTGTGTTAACTGTTAAGAAGCATTGAAATTAATAAACAAAGAACTTGAAATATGAATTTAAACATAGAGGTGAAACCTTAGGTCGTGTTCATGGTGGTGAGTTTTGGCGGGTTGATGATTCAAAAAATCCAACCCAAAAAGATTGACTTGTTTCTAGTGAGAATCGCGCCTCCATCATCAGATCCATCATAGACGAATTCATCAAACCTTAATCTTTTCTTTTATTCTTCATTCCCAATCATAATCATAGATCTCCCTTCAATCCAATTTTTTTTTTCCGATCCAATCTTTTTTTGCTATCCTTTTCGTTTGGTGTAGGCTTCATTCTCTGTTTAATGATTGATTTATGTTGAGTAATTCTTTGAAGGTTTTTCAATCTTGTCGCTGTTAAGTGGGAGCGGTGTAGGCTTGTAATTTATTGCTCCCTGCATTCGCGGCGATCAATTAGCAAACCGGGGATTGAGTTTCCTTTCAAGTTTATTCCATAATCAATTTTTAACCGGATCGACGGGTCTTCATCATCTTTGAGGTAGTGGGCGTTTTTTTATTTTGCTGTGATTTGTATAATGGGTAGTCATAGAACGAAAGAGGATGATGTAGCGAAGATTTCTACGTCGGTTTTCATTACAAATTTTCCGGAGACATGTGTTGCTAAAGACTTGTTCAATACATGTAAACAATATGGTCACGTTGTGGACGCATTTATCCCGTTTAAGAGATCTAAGGCTGGTAAGAGGTTTGGCTTTGTCAGATTTATCAATGTTTTTTTGCGTGAATAGACTGGTTAGTAATCTATGCACAATTTGGATTGGAAAGCATAGACTTCATGCTAACGTTACTAGGTTCCAAAGACCTCCTGTGAATGGTAAAGCTGCTGTTGAGGGGGGATTGAGGGGATTTCATAGTGTGGAGGTAAATTCCAGTAAGCAGAGCAGTGGGGTCATAAATCTACCGAGTAACGGGTTGAAATATGTTAATGTGGTTAAAGGAAACCCAAGTGGGAAGGTGGAGAGTGTAAGTCCTTCTTCCTTGGTTTTAGATGACTCGTGTTTAGTGGCAAGAGAGCTTGACAACGTTGTTATGGGGGAGGGTCGTCACTTTTCTTCTATTAACAATTTGCATGTGATGTTGCATAACGAGGGTTTTCTTAATGTTGAGATCAGTTACTTAGGTGGTTTATGGGTTTTAATCAAGTTGAGTTCTTCCAAAGCCAAGCATAATTTTATGAAACCTGTGGGAGTACTCGTGGGTTCGTACGTAAATTATCAATGCTCTTCCCAGATTTTGTCGCCAAAGAACGAATCGTTTGGGTAGACATCGAGGGAGTGCCTTTACATGCTTGGTCTCGTAACACTTTTCAGAAGATTGGCTCTAAATGGGGAGAAGTTATGGAGTTAGAGGAAGGTAGCGATGAATTCTTTGCTAGAAAACGTCTTTGTATCAAGACTAATCTAGTTCATAATATTATCGAAAGTTTTAAGATCATCGTGAAAAGGAAGGTCTTTTGGGTTCGTGCAAAGGAGCTTTTTGTTTGGTCCCCGTCTATTATAGAGAATTCCGGAATGTAGGTCAATGTTTTGGTGAGTAATCTGTTAAGGTGGACGAAAGCCTTACATGTCGAGCCATTTCTCCTGATATTGAGGTAATGAGGGGAGTGATACGAAAGTAGTTTCTGATACGGATTTTGGAGAAAATGATGTTGAACAGGAGGGAGTCAATGAAGTGAATCAAGTGACTGATAAGGAGGCTTCAGCAGACCCTTTTAATATCTATGATTTACTCAACAAGCAGAAGTTAGAGGTAGGAAATTCTGGTGTGGATTCTAGTATTCCTTATCCTCCCGGTTTCACACCAGATAAAGGTATCCATAATCATAATAATCAGGATGCACAAGGAGCCGAAGCTGTTAGGTCACATAATAAGTCTGAAAGTTGTAAGTCCCGTATCTTTGAGGGAGAAAATAGATGATAGTTTAACTTCAGATGGTCGGGGCAACGGAGGCATACGGAAGGAGAAGATTTCAGCGATGGAGGTTAAATACTTATGGGGTGACTATTTGTTTGATCACATTTTTAGTGAAGCACTTGGGAATTCGGGTGGTATTCTTTGCGCTTGGGATACTAATGTCTTTCATAAAAAGCACCACATTATCTCAGACAATTTTGTCGCTTTGTATGGGACGTGGATACCAAAGAAGATTCAGTTGTTAATTATTTCTATCTACGCTCCCCAATCTTACACTTCCAAACGTCTATTGTGGAGCTTTATATCATCTCTTATCAACCGGTGGAATGGAGAGAGTTTGGTGATGGGTGACTTCAATGAAGTTAGATGCAATGAGGAACGATGGGGGTCTACTTTTTATGCTCAGGGTGCTAACTCTTTTAATTCCTTCATTTCTAATGCAGGTCTTAATGACATTCACTTGGAAGGGTATTCTTTCACTTGGGCTCATCCGTCGGCAGCCAAAATGAGCAAACTGGATAGGTTCTTGGTGACTGATGGTTTACTCTCCTCGTTTCCTCATATTTCGGCTGTCTGCCTCGATAGACATCTTTCGGACCACCGTCCTATTTTGCTTCGGGAGATTATGTCTGACTTTGGTGCTACACCTTTTCGGTTATATCACTCTTGGTTTTCTTTACCAGGTTTTGACCTTATGGTTACAAATGCTTGGAATTCCTTCAACCTCGAGGATAGTAATGGTATGATTCAGTTCAAAAAGAAATTACAATTGCTTAAAAAGGAGATTCGCAGGTGGGTGAACGAGGCAAAAAGTTATCAGTCGGGTCATATTCAGGAGCTTAAAGTTAAACTCAGTGACATCGATAAGTTGATAGATCAAGGTGGCGTTACTGACGATCTACTATTATCCCGTATGGAAGCAACGAAACAATTACTTAAAGTGCAGTCTTCAGATAAAAGCGATTTTATCCAAAAAGCGAAAGTTAGGTGGTCAATAGAAGGTGATGAGAACTCTAAGTTCTTCCATGGAGTCATTAATAAGAAGCGGAAAAATCTGTCAGTTAAGGGAGTTATGATTGAGGGTGAATGGGTGGACGATCCCAGCCGTGTGAAAGATGAATTCCGTATACATTTTGCGGACAGATTTCATGATCCGGGTTCTCGCCGAGGTAGAATCAATTTTTGTTTTCCTAACTGTCTTACTTCTGAACAGGCCTCAGATTTGGAGGGGCAGGTTACTATTGATGAAATCAGAAAAGCTATTTGGGAATGTGGAGAGAACAAAACTCCGGGTCCAGATGGATTCACATTCGAATTCTTCCGCAAGTTCTGGGCCGTGGTTGGACCTGATTTTTGTATCGCAGTCCAGTGGTTCTTTGAGCATGGAGCTTTTGCTACGGGCTGTAACTCTTCTTTTATTACACTTATTCCGAAAGTTTTAGAACCAAAGCTAGTTAGTGACTTCCGGCCTATTAGCCTCATCGGGAGTGTGTATAAAGTCGTTACTAAAATCCTAGCATCTCGGTTGTCATATGTCATCTCAGATCTCATATCTAATGTGCAGACAACATTTCTTCCTAATCGGCAGATTCTCGATGGCCCGTTTATCATTAATGAGATCTTATCACGGTGTAAGTACAAAAATCAGCAGGCTATGATTTTCAAGGTGGATTTTGCCAAAGCTTATGACTCTATTACATGGGATTACCTTGACGATGTCCTTAAATAGTTTGGATTTGGGGTAAAATGACGTTCTTGGATTCACGGTAGTTTAAATTCGAGTAAGGCATCTATTTTGGTGAATGGTAGCCCGACGTCTGAATTCCAATTCCATCGCGGTTTGAAGCATGGAGATCCTTTGGTACCATTTTTGTTCATTCTCATTATGGAGTTGTTACATTTATCCTTTACTCAAGCGGTCAAAGCGGGTATTTTCAAAGGAATTCGGATCAACGAGTCTCTCATGATCTCACACCATTTTTATGCAGATGATGCGTTGTTTATTGGGGAGTGGTCTAATGAGAACTTACAAGGTATTTTACATATTCTGAATTGTCTCTCTTTGATGTCAGGGATGTCGATTAACCTCAAAAAAGTCACATTCTTGGTTCGGGCGTTCTTTGATCTATGTTTCTAAGGCTAGTCTATGGATATTGTGGTTGTTCAGTTATGAAGACCCCATTCTATCATTTGGGTATTATGGTTTGAGGAAACATGGCATTGGTAAAATCTTAGGACGAGACCGTCGCTAAACTCACTAAGAGATTATCTAGTTGAAAACTTAAAACCCTATCGATAGGCGGTCGCTTCACTCTCTTCAAATCGGTCCTTGGTGCCACTCCAATCTACAATACATGTCTTTTGTTTATGGTGACGTAAACGAGGTTTTACAAGATGGTAATTCTTACATAGGAAATTTTTCGCATGGATTCAGGCATTGGAGAAAAAAATTGCTTGGGTCAAATGGCATGTCTGTTCATTGCCGCTAAGAAACACGGAGGCTTAGGGATTTCTTAGTTTTTTTCGCCGATTACTACGGGGTCTTCTCGCGAAGTGGGTTTTGGCGTTTTTTTTATCAAAAGACACCTTCTTATGTATCGGGTATATTTTAGCTTATTCACCGGATCTTGTTTGAATACACCTAATACGTCGTAACCATTACAAGAAACACCATTTTTAAAGAATTTACTCGCTCTAAGGACAAGGTGTTGATATTCTTCCCAATTGTAGATCCAGGATTGGTAATGGGGTTTCATACGTGGTTTTGGAAAGATTTTTGGATTGTGTAGTTACTTCGGCTGCAGGTATGTTTCCACGTCTTTATGATTTAGAGTCTTATAAGACCATTTCTGTGCGGTAGAATCAGATGTCCGTTATATACTATTTTCGTCGAGATGTTAGAGGGGAGTGCTGAAGCAAGGTAGTTAGCACATCTCTGCCCTTCTTGCTCAGTTACTTTATCACAATCAGAGGATAGATGGACGTGTGATTTGAATGGTGAAGGAGTGTTTAACGTCTAGGACGTTAGGAACTTGTTAGACGAACACTTTCTTCCTAATGCAGGGGTCCCTACGCGGTGGATCAAATATGTGCCGATTAAAGTCAATATTTTTGCTTGGAAAGTCTTCCTTGACTGACTGCCCACACGTCTTAATCTTGCCAAAAGGAATGTAGTGACCGAGTCCTTGTCATGTCCCTTGTGTGATTCGGTTTCAGAAGATACGTCACGCCTTCTTTTTCGTTGTAATGTGGCTAGAGATGTGACAAATCTTATATGTCGTTGGTGGAACCTGGGGGTGCAAGATTTTCTTTCGTATACTGATTGGCTCGAATGGTTCCATTCTGTTCGGCTCGGGTCTAAATTAAAGAATATATTGGAAGGTATTTTCTATGTTACATGGTGGAGCTTGTGTGAATTGTGTTCGGAACACAAACTGCTGTTTGCTAACATAAAGCTCGAAATGAGTACATCTGAGTATGTTATTTGTTTTACAAGTCTTTTAATGTGGGTATCTAGAGGTAGAGGAGCTGTTAAATGGGTCTAGTTGGGTGATCTTAACACCGTAAGTGGTTCTGTGCAGGGTTGTTGGAGTGCGCATGGCGCAGGGGCTTATGATTGGGTGCCGTCTTTTTATTTTGGTTGGGGTGTGTAGTTGGAGCGATTCGCTTGTGAGGCATGTTTAGTGAGGCTGTTGGTTGGTTTGTGTGGGGTATGGTCGTTTGGTGTTTGTGGGATGGTATGGGAAGGATATAATGGAATCGGGTTGTTGGTTTTGGGTGGTACTATTGTGGGAGGTCCGCAAACTGGGGGGGGATTGATAGGTGTGTGTATGGACGATGGGGGTGTTGATTGGGTTAGGGGGTATGGGTGTTTTTAAGGAGGTTTTGTCTGGGGTAGGGGGTGTGGGGGTGTATTTGGTGGGGTGGGGGGGGGTTCTGGGGGGGGGGGGGGTGAGGCGGGGGGGGTGGGGGGGGGGGGTTGGGTGTGGGTGGGGGTGAGTGGGGGGGGGGGTGGCGGGGGGGGGGGGTGGAGGGGGGGGGTCGGAGGGTGGGTAGGGTTGGCGTGGGCTGGGGTGTGGGGGGGACGGGAGGGAGGGGTTAAGCGGGGTTAGGGCGGGGGGACGGGGGGGGGGGGGGGGTGAAGGGGGGGAGGGGGGGGGGGGGGGGGGTTGCGCAGGGGGGGGGGGGTCGGCGGGGGGGGTGGGGCGGGGAGGGGCGGGGGGGAGGGGGCGGGGGGTGGGATGTTCGGGAGGGGGAGGGGGGGGGGGGGAGTGTCTGGGGGGGGGGGGGAGGTGGGGGTGGGTAGTGGGCCGGGTTTAGGGGTGGGTGGGGGTTTGGGTGTGGGTGGGGGGGAGGTGGGGGTGTGGGGTTGGGGGGGGTGTTGGAGTTTGTATGTGGAGGGAGTTGGCCGGGGTGTGGGTTGGGTGGGAATGGGGAGCGTATTGTGGTGTGGGGGGAGGTTAGGGGGGGGAGAGGGGGGCGGGGGGGGGGAGGGGGGGAGGGAGTGGGGGGGTGGGGTAGAGGGGGGTGGGGGGGGGAGGGGGGGGAGGGGGGGGTGGTTGTGGTTAGAGGGGGTGGGACTGGGGGGGCGGTGTGTGGTGGGAGGGGTGGGGGGGGGGGGGGGGGGGGGAGGGGGCGAGGGGGGGGGGGGGGGGGGGAGGGTGGGGTTGGAAGGGAGGTCTGGGGGGGGTGGGGGGGGGAGGGGGGGAAGGGGATGGGGGGAGGGGGGCTGCAGGGCGGGGTTGGGTGTTGTAGTGGGCGTCATGGGGGGGGTCGGGGGGGGGAGAGGGGGGAGAGATGTGGGTGGGGGGGGCGCCGGGGGGGGGTGGGGGTGTGGGGGTGGGGGCGGGGATGGGGGGGGGCGGGTAGGCGAGGAGGTGTGAGGGGGGAGGAAGGAGGGGCTGCGTAGCTTAGGGTGGGTTATGGTTTTTTGGGTGGTGGTTCGGGAGAGGAGTCGTAGGCGTGGGGTGGTGGGCACTTGGGGGAGAGGGTGGGGGGTGTGGATGGGGCAGCGTGCGGGCGTGATGGCTCAGGCCGTTGAGAGTGGGGGTGGGGGTGGGGGGTCGTGGGGGGGGTGTGGGGAGGTTGGGGGGGGGAGAGGGGGGGGAGCGGAAGGGACGGTTGTTGCGCTGGGGGGGGGGGTGGGTGGGGGGGCGGGGATTATCGAGCTGGGGGGGGGATGGGGGGGGGGGGGAGGAGGGGTCCGAGGGGGGGGAGGGGGGTTTGGTGGGGGGGGGGGGAGGGGGCTGGGGTGGGCGGGGGGGGTGGGGGTGTCGGAGGGGGGAACGGGAGGTGGGGGTTGGGGGGGGGGGGTGGGGGGGGGGGGGGGGAGGGGGGGGGTGGGCGGAGGGGGGGTGGGGACGAGGCGCTGGGAGTTGTGGGGAGGGGGAGTTGGGTGCTGGGGAGGGAGGGGGGGTGCGGTGTGTGTTGGGAGGAAGGGGTGGGCGGGGGCAGCAGTGGGGGCGGTGGGGAGGGTGGTGGGGGGGGGGGGGGGGGGGGGCGCGGGTGGGGTAGCGGGGGTGGGGGGGGCGGGGGGGCTTGGGGGGTGGGGGTTGGGGGGGGGGGGGGGGTGGGGGGGCTGGGGGGGGGGGGGGGGGGGGGGGGGGGGGGGGGGGGGGGAGGGGGCGTCGGGGGGGGGGCGGGGGGGGGGGGGGGGGGAAGGGGGGGGAGGAGTCGTGGGGGCAGCAGGGGAGGGTGGGGGGGGTGGGGAGGGGGGGGGTGCGGGGGGGGGGGGGCGTCGTTGGGGGCGGGGGGGGGGGGGGGGGGGGCGGGGGGGTGGGGGGGGGGGGGGGGGCGTGGGGGAGGGGGGTGAGAGTGGGAGGGAGGGGGAGGGGCAGGGGGCAGGTGTTTGGTGTGGGTGAGGGCGGGGGCGAGGGGCGGGGAGGGGGTGGAGACGGAGGTGGGGGACGTGGGGTGGGAGGGGGGGTTTTTGACCAGCTGGGGTGGTGTAGATGGGGTAGGGGGTGTAGTTGGGGGTGTTCGGGGGAGTCTGGGTGTTTTTTTTTTTTTTTTTATTCTTGTTATGTTTTAGAAAAAATTTTCGTTTGTTTTCTTTTTTGTTTTTTTTTTTTGTATTATTTGTGTTTTTTCTTTTTTATTTCCTTATTTTTGTTTTTTTCTTATTTTTTTCTATTTTTTTTTGTTTTTTCTTTTCTATTTTTTTTGTCTTTTGTTTTTATTGTTTCATGCAATTTTTCCTTGGTTTCATTTTGTTTTTTTTTTTTTGTTTTTTTCTTTTTTTTTTATATTAATAGTTTATTTTTTTTTTATATTTTTCTTTTTTTTTTTTTTTTATATTTTTCATGTATTTGTTTTTTTTTAATTTCATTACAACCTGCCACTTGATATATGTCAAAGTTGTTTATCTTTTATATGTTCAAAACTTTTGTGTCTCTATTTGTAGGAGATTTACTCAAACTCTAGTAAATGGAAATTATGATAGAATAATGGGCTCATTAATATCTTTCATAATTAGCTTCCATAATTGTAGGAATTAGTGGTTACATTACCAAATTAAATATGGTTATTTAATGCATTCAAACATGCCACTTGAATATGTAAAAGTTATTACAAATATTTAATGTTCAAAACATTTTGTGTCAATCAATTAGTATACATTCCATTTTTATATGCAATTAACTTTTGACATTGTAAACCCTTCTTAAAATACGTTAAGTTTTAATATTTAATTTTCATTCAAACGTGCCACTTGAATATGTCAAAGTTGTTAACATTTAATATTCAAAACATTTTGTGTCAATCAATTAGTATACATTTCGTTTTTATATGCGATTAAGTTTTGACATTGTGATTAAATTTGACATTGTAAACCCTTACTATAATACATTAAGTTTTCACATTCAGTTTTCACTTTCAAGAATTGAATAATATAATTACCAACAAAAAATAAATTATATAATTCAATTTACAAAAACCTTACAACAATAATTTATATAAGAAAATGTATATAAACTTTGCAACAAAACGTAAAAAAAATATTTAAAAGATACAATATTCCGGACACCGTTACAAAAATTGCATAAGCGGCTGAATATTCCAACTATGACAGAGGATGAACGGAAAAGGTATCAAGAATGTGATCACAACTTGGATCTACAAAAATAATGTATAGAAGTAAGAAAAACCTTCAAAAATTTTATTAAGAAAGTTATAACAAATACTAACAACTTTATATCAAATTTACATAATAAATTTTATATAAATATTACATACATACTCTGGCAACACAAGATGTTCAGCACCGGTGGCAGCATCTTTTTGGGCGCCATAGCGGTGTTTCTGACGGCGGCAGCAGATCTCTGGGGCGGCGACAGATTCTCCGACGGCTGTAACAAATAAAACGGAAAAAAAAAACTTAGATAGTTAGATATACGAAAAAAATTTACACACTAATAAAAGAAAAACCCTCAAAACATGATTAATAGTCATGGATCTATTAAAACAACAAAAAATATCTTAAAACTTGAAAGACCCTTTTGATGGGCGTTTGTCTTGGTGGCCGTGGGCTGTGGTGGTTGGACACTCGATGGAGGTGACGTTCAATGGTGGTGACTCCGGTGGCGTTGGTGTCGTTGTGGGGTAAGGTGCGGCGGTGTTAGGGTTTTGGGGTGGTGGTGTCGCTATGGTGGTGAGGTGTTGGTGTCGCTGTGGTGGTGTCCCTGTAGTAGTGTCGCTATGGTAGATTTCGTTGTGGCGGGGTGCGGTGGTGGTTAGAGAGAGAGATAAAAGGAGACAAGTGTGTGAGTTTTATTTGTTTTGTATGTGATTGTTTGATTTGTATGGCTTTTATATGATTTAGATTAGGTTGTTTCAATAGTTTCCAAATATAATCAATTAGTTTTGATTGCTATTAAACATTCCCCAACTTCACGAAAGTGCAGGCGGCCTCCCCAAAACGAAGCTTGTGTCGCATTCATGCTCCTTGGCAGCGAGCACGAGTGCAATGGAAGTTTCAATTCCCATTGCATTCGTGCTCCCTGACAGGGAGCACGAGTGCAATGAAAGTTTCAAACTGGGGAGGCCACCTGCATTTTTGTAAAGTTGGGGAGTAAGTCTGCAATTTTTGCAAACTACAGGAAGCATATTTGCACTTTTCTCTATAATTAATTAGTTTGATTGTTGTTAAACATTCCTTTATATAGATGAGGTGAGTTATTTTGCATACTAGTTTATCCCTACATAGACAAATCTAGACCATTCATTTCATTAGATTAAAAAGACAAGATTTAAGATTAAAAAAACATAGAGGGACCAAAAGTGTAAATTTACTAAAACTCACACTAACCACTCCCTCATTATTTGTAGAGTTGGCAAATCTTGCCCAAATTGCAATTAATTAATCTTTTTGACATTTTTTATGTTTTTTTTCGTTTTTACTTTTTTTACGTTTTTTGTACGTTTTTTACGTTCTTATACGTTTTTGTACGTTTTCATACGTTTTCGTCCGCTTTCGCACGTTTTCGCGTGTTTTCGTTCTTTTTTAGAAGTTCTCGCACGTTTTCTTATGTTCTCGCATGATTTCTTACGTTTTAGCACGTTTTCGTCTGTTTTTGGACGTTTTCATACGTTTTCGTCTGTTTTCACACTTTTTCTTCTGTTTTCGTCCGCTTTCGCATGTTTTCTTTCATTTTCACACGTTTTTACACGTTTTCGTCCGTTTTTGGACATTTTCTTACGTTTTTGGACATTTGCGCGTTTTTGATTTCCTAGTGCCATTGCCTGCAAATTAGAAACAGAATAAACAAAACTTAAACAAGGCGACTAAACATAAACCGAACCTGCAAATCTAAAACAACTAAACAAAACTTAAACAAGGCGACTAAACATAAACCGAACCTCGAAAGCAGCATCATCAACACTTTTTTTATTGCCGTTGCCAAGTGCGGTCAGAGAATTAAATTTTTCAATATTGCCTAAGATAGATTCAACTTTTCAACAATTCAACTTTTCAACATTTTGCAAATTTCCTTTATATGTAGTAGAGAAGAGATAGAGATAGAGATGTACAGAAAGTGTAGGCTCTTTGAGACCCAATAATACCTTTGAAACTTCTTCTATAACTCTAATTGTTTTCTTATGGATGGACTTATGACATCAACTAATTCACTTGCTTTATCACTCATAGCTTCTAACCTCTACGTTAAGTAAACCCTTAAATCCTCCAGCATATTAATAGTAGGCTTACCTGTTGCTACAAGTATTATATTGCTGAATGATAGCTTTCGCATATACCATTCTCAACGAGTATGTGTTGCTAATAATTTGAAAAATATAAGTCAAATATATCAGATATTTATACTAACCTCCACATTACCAATAAAAATAATTTAAAATCCCGCATAACTTATTTAACTGTTGACCATACATGCCACATCATTTAAGGTATGATATCGAAACGAAATTTGAAAGTACGTATACAATATTGGTATTTTTTAAAGTTCACATATCAATATTTGTACATTTGTAAAAGTATGTTGCTATTATATAGACTTAACCCTTCTTTTTATCGTATCCTTCCTAAAATAAGACACCATCATTCATAGAGCCCATTAGCAACCTTCAACAACGGCATCACCAGCATCAACGACAACACTTCCTCTATGACTAATGAGCAACTCGTTCATCAATGATCATGACACTTCAAAAAGGCCATTCGTTGCTTCTATCACACATTCACGCTGTTGACCGGTTTTTTCTTGGTTTGAGTGTCACCTGTTTTCTCCAGTCCAGTTCGGTTTAATGACACTTGTTTCGGCCGTCCTTTGAAAGCCTACTTCGGACCCCGTTCGCGGTTGAACCAGCCGATCCAGTCTTCAAAACGATGCATATCATGTCCCATTTACAACTCTTGACATTCTAGCAATTAGAAATTAATAAGTGTTCTCTGAACCTCTTAACAACATACTGAATTTTTAGCAACCGAAACCTTGTAATCAGAAACATCATCTTGCTGATAACATCAACAACCTTTACACATCGTATAAGCAACCTTTACGACACTTCACATCAGCAAGCATATTTCATCAGAATCCTCTGTATTAGATACCATAAAACCCATTTCATCAAATTTCATACATGGGATAACTTTAGAGTAATTACACGAAAGAAACTTTTGGCAAACACACAAACGAGGCACTTGTTGGACACGCTTCCCTTAAAACAGATTCGCCGTCAACGTTCAAAAGTTGTTGTACAGCCCACGTGACAAATTTGCCTCATATATGACGGAAAATTGAGTGCTTCTGATAAAAAAGAATGCTGGAACTCGGTCACTAAGGAGCTGCATTTTTCTCGTGTAAAACTGAATGAGACATGAATTATATTTATATTGAAAACCATACTTGTTCTCAAAGAATAAAAATTCCCCATAAATAAATAAATCTATTATAATCAAAACATATTTGCATATATTTTAACACACGAAAATATTATGCTAAAACTTATTCAATAAGTTTAAATCTATTCCTAAAATAGATTTACAAAAAAATGGAAAAATAAATGAACCCGAATCAGCAACAAAAAGATACGCACGGAGGCGAGGTTTCGAAGCTGCATTCGTGTTCGCAGGTCGCGCGGGCTCGCATGAGTTCAGAAGCTTGGAACTCATTTTAGCCCTGAAATCTGCACCCTCCTGCGCGCGTGCACGTATATGTGGGAGCATAAACCAACAAAGGAATTTGAAGGCAAATTTCATGATTTCTATATAAACATCTTCCCATTTCAAACTTTGGGCGATGTGGGACATTTTCATTTTTCCATATTTTGTGTTTCACGTGCCTCACTTTGAGACACAATATCTCATTCATATCAACTCCATTTTGGACATACTTTAGCTTGTTGCGTAGCTCTCTTCAAGGAGAACGAAAAACTACAAGCTAATATAAATATATATAACATATGCATATATTAAATAATGTCCAAAGTTGCGAAAAATCATTTTCACAAATATTTTTCCAATAATCCCCCACATGAATGGAAATCGGTCGAAAACACATGAAATTTTCGGCGAAATTTATGCGGTTGAGTCCTACATAGGATAGGTAGGTGTGACGCTTTGAACCATCCCTTGTGAGATGCACTTAGTCTCCTAGATCTGAGTAGACGCGATTTCCTTGAACTCAACATCTGTTTATGTAGACGACAATACACACTCACACAAGACTGTCCCTGACTTTGTCAAGTCCTCATAGTCGTGTTCGTTATGGTCATGAACACTAGCCTGTAAGAGCTCTTAGGAATTGCGCCCCCATAATTATATTCGAAGCGACTCCACTTCTCTCTCACATAGGTTATTTCATCTTGAATCATTAAAAACATATATTTTGTGATTTCATCTTGAATCATTATGCTTTGTGATTTCATCTTGAATCATTAAAGCCATATGTTTAACCTCTCAACAAGTCACATTGTTATAGGAATGGACTAGGAAGTTACAAGTTAAGTAACTCCCCCACATTGACGTGACTTCCACAATATTTCTATGATTAGGTTGCCCTATTGAACCCGGATCTTGGGATCTCTAGTCAACTGGGTTAGGTTTTCCTTCATAGAAACTCATTCCTTTAAGGGCTTTAGTTACATTCCTTTAGACGACTCTCTAACTAACTCTCTGCTTAAGCCTTTCGTAAGCGGATCCGCGATGTTATCCATTGACTTTACGTAGTCAATCATGATAACTCTATTTGAGAGTAGTTGTCGTGCCAATCACCGTCTATGATGAATATGTCTCGACTTACCGTTATACATTGTGATATGAGCTCTGTCAAAATTCAATTGACTATCACACTTTATAAACATGGCCATTCCCAATTTACGTCATCTTGGTATGCCCTTTACGAATTGACATAAATATCCCGCATATTCTATAAATTTATCTTAAATGATAAATTCAGATTTCATCATAGATTTAGCTATAAGCGTCTGTTTTGAATACTTTTAAGATTTCCAAGACATAGCTTCCCACTTAGCGTAAATACATCCACTCTAGTGGATCTAGATTCATATATATAAGAATCCGTATTTGCATTACTCTATCATTTGATAGTAGTTGGATATATTCCATAATTCAATCATAGTACTCATGTAATAATTACTCAAATGGTCCCCACCTGAATTGATGAACATCTTCTAACAAAGATGACTTTCAAAATCCATAAATTAACAATCTAAATTCTTTCTTCCCTTTTGTTTGAATCCTGTTATAACCCCTGAAATTGGGATTAATCATTGATTGATTAATCTCATATCGAGCGTGTTAGGCGGGTTTCTCATCTTGGGTTTTTGTAGTTTAGATTTGTTATTCTCCTCTTTAAATCAATTAGACCCCGTTTCCGTTTCTGTTTAATCTCGCTGTCATTGAAACCCTGATCTGTTTTTATTTTCAATCCTTTTTTATCTTGATCTCCCTTCAATCCTTTTTTTAGGGTTTTGTCGTCTGCTGTTTTTTTTAAGGTTTGGTCACCATGCCTGTCCAACGTTCTAATGAAGACCAAGTTGTTCGTATTTCTAAATCTATTTTTTTAACCAATTTTCCTGATAATCTTGGGTCGAAGGAATTGTGGAAGGTTTGCGAGGGGTATGGGAAGGTGATAGACGTTTT
>BQNB010002570.1:44428-123444 GCA_026074375.1 Tanacetum coccineum | reverse complement strand
GTTAGATTAATATCGAAAGGAGTTTTTTGAAGATGTTGTGCTAATCATCTTTCAAGTAAATGGAACTTAACAATCGATAACATCAAAGTGTATAGGTCGAAAGAATTCTTTGTTGTTGTTGGTTTAGGCATAAGGCTCATGACATAACCATTTGATTGAGACTTATGTATAATTGATTTATAAAATACTAGACTATTATCATTGATCATTGGTTCTATAGGTCGAAAGGATTACATTTAATAATATGTTTTCCAAACTAAATATCATAATATCCATGTGATCATTTGTGCAAACATGCATGCTCTTTGTGTGCTTATTCTCATAATTGCTTTCCTTGGTGGTTTGATCCGTGACAATCATAACCACCGCCTTGTTACTTTCTTAAACAAACAAAAAACACTTGAGTGCAACCAAGTCTCTTGGGATGACCTTGACTTACCAACCCTTAACTACACATGACTAGGGTCTTACTTGCCCGAATGTGTTCCTAGTTAAACCGGTAATTCTTGTTTATAAATTTAAAGCTTAGTGTGAACGCATCAGATCTCTTTATGGTCTTAAAGAGGCCCCTCGAGCCTAGTTTCAGCGATTTGCGGCCTATATTACACGTGTTGGATTTACTCATAGTCGTTGTGACTCCTATTTATTTATTTATAAACATGGGACTTACACTGCTTATCTACTATTATATGTTGATGATATTGTTGTGACTGCTTCCTTTGAGGTCTTGTTACAACAGATTATTGCTTCATTACATTAGGAGTTCTCTATGATGGATCTTGGTTCACTTAATTATTTTTTGGGTATTTCAGTTATGTGTGATGCCTCATGGATGTTCTTATCTCAGCAAAGTATGCCGCTGGGATTCTTGAGAGGGCTCATATGGTTAATTGTAATCCCAGTCGGATTGATATTGAGTCGAAACTGGGAGCTGATGGTGAGTAGGTATCTGATCCGACGCTATATCATACTATTGCAAGTGCTCTTCAGTATCTTACCTTTACTCGATCGTATATTTCTTATGCGGTGCAGCAGGTTTGTCTTTAAATGCATGATCCACGCGAGCCTCATTTTTCGGCTCTTAAGCGGATTCTGCGCTATGTTCGTGGTACTTTAGATCTAGGTTGCAGTTATATTCGTCTTCTACTACATCTTTGTTTGCTTACTTAGATGTTGATTGGGCTGGTTGCCATACTACTAGACGACCGGCTTCGGGGTATTGTGTGTTTTTTGGCAACAACTTACTATCTTGGTCCTCTAAGCGTCAACAGACGCTCTCTCGGTCTAGTGCCGAGGCAGAGTATCGTGGTGCTGCCAATGTTGTTGTTGAGATTTGTTGGTTAAGGAATCTCTTACATGAGCTGCACACTCCTTTATCATCAGCTACTTTGGTATATTGTGATAATGTTAGTGTTATGTACTTATTATCTAACCCGGTTCAACATCAACAAACAAAGCACATTGAGATCGATATTCATTTTGTTCGAGATTTAGTTGATGTTAGTCAGGTTCGAGTTCTTCATGTACCATCCCGTTATCAATACGCTGATATCTTCACCAAAGGTTTGCCCTTTGCGTTGTTTGAGGCGTTTTGTTTCAGCTTGAGCGTTCGGTCTCCTCCCGCTCATAGTTAATATTTACTATGTGCTTAGCCCACTTCTAGATCATTCCATTATAATTATATATTGTGAGTTGTGATCATTTGAATGAAAAACATTATTCTCTCTATCACTTAGGGCCCGTTTGGTTCGCACATGGGTTTAGGATTAAGATTTGGATTTGGATTTAAATTTAAATTTGATTTAGGATTTAGATTTGGATTTGATGTCAAAGAAAGAAAATAATATTTAAAGATGTATTATATATTAAAATATAAATTAAATAATAATATATAATAAAATTAAACATTATTATATATTTTAATATTAAAATAAAGAGATGAATAGAGAGAGTTATTATGTGGCCCCACTACTTTTGCATAAACCAGCCACATCCTTCTACTTTAGTGATAACATTAATATTTGGTTTTGAAGCCAAATAGTAAAAGTCAAAATGCCTACCAAACATCATATTTTAGGTTTACAACCTAAACCATTTTCTATCCCCTCAAAGCAAACGGCTCCTTAGCTCTAAACACACTTTAAAATGTTACGCATCAAGTACTCATAGCACCAAACGTACCCAAAGGAAAATGAACTCATTTCAGATTAGATTATTTTAGAATAAACCCAATTCAGCGTGTGTAATACCAAGCCTAAATTGGAGTTGCCGAGTTGGATTTCAAACCAGACCACCTTTATTGGCCCTAAGATGACCCAAAGCTATGTTCGTTTAGTTTTTATTTATTTTTTTGACTATTTTTATAAAAAAAAATTAAAACTTTTAGAGTTCGTTTTGGTTTGTAGATGGGTTTAGGATTTCGATTTGAATATATAAAGTATACTAAAAGAGAGAAAATAATATTTAAAGATATATTATATATTAAAATATGAATTAAAAATTATTTATATTAATAATGAGAATATATAAAAAAAATGTAAAAGAGAAAAGAGTTGAGATCCTCAAAAAACAAGGGCAAAAAAAAAAACAAATGGGTTAATCCTAACCACTCATTTTTTCATCATCCACTTTTCCACTTTTTTCTTAAAACTCAAATATCTAGCAAACGATAAATCGTTAAACGAAAAAAAATACACCATCGCGACGAGTATTTTTTTATCTTTCTATAGAGGGGCACTTATATATACTTTCGACGAACTTTTTTCGAATTTTTTTTTTCAATCACGTCAGAAAAAATCTCATGGGATTTTTTGAAATCACATGAGATTGTGATACAAATCTCATGTGATTTTTTCAGACGTGATTGAAAAAAAAATCGAAAAAAAAGTTCTTCGAAAATATATATATAAGTGCCCTCTATAGAAAGATAAAAAATTACTCGTTGCGATACTTTCGACGAACTTTTTTTCCGTTTTTTTTTCAATCACGTCTGAAAAAATCACATGAGATTTGTATCACAATCTCATGTGATTTCACAAAATCACATGTGATTTGTGATACAAATTTCATGTGATTTTTTAAGACGTGATTGAAAAAAAAATAATTCGAAAAAAGAGTTCGTCGAAAAATCACATCTGAAAAAATCACGTCTGAAAAAATCACATGAGATTTGTATCACAATCTCATGTGATTTCAAAAAATCCCATGAGATTTTTTCTGACGTGATTGAAAAAAAAAATTCGAAAAAAGTTCGTCGAAAGTATATATAAGTGCCCCTCTATAGAAAGATAAAAAAATACTCGTCGCGATGGTGTATTTTTTTTCGTTTAACGATTTATCGTTTGCTAGATATTTGAGTTTTAAGAAAAAGGTGTGATACTTTCGACGAACTTTTCAATCACGTCTGAAAAAATCACATGAGATTTGTATCACAATCTCATGTGATTTCATAAAATCACATGTGATTTGTGATACAAATCTCATGTGATTTTTTATATAAAAAGTGCCCCGTCTATAGAAAGATAAAAAACTACTCGTCGCTATGGTGTATTTTTTTTCGTTTAAAAAAAACGATTTATCGTTTGCTGGATATTTAAGTATTTAAGAAAAATGGAGAAAGTGGAGGATGAAAAAATGAGTGGTTTAGGATTAACCCATTTTTTTGTTTTTTTTGCCCTGTTTTTTGAGATCTCAACTCTTTGAACCATAATGACACGAAATGTTAAAGTTCACCGTACCATATGGACAATAAATTTTATGTACCAAAACGTACCTATAAATACATTTTGGAACAGTACGATTGGTCTATTTTAAGCCAAAAACCCATTGATGTAAAGTATGTAGTAAACACTTCACGTGGATTGAGAAAATAATTTGTGCGGCACCAGCTGTAAAGCAATCTCGGATCTAATATATGATAGGTTGTAAATTTTTATTTTTTAAAGGGCATTAAACATAACTTTGAGTGAAATAGACACTAATGCATAACATAAAAGTCATCAATTTCCTGTGCTTTATGAATGTTTGTGATTTTACTGCCACATTTCCAACGCCAAAACGTCTTGGTATTTTGCGAAAGTATTGGATTAAATTAACTAAAGGTAACGTGTTATCTAAATAATCAAAATTTAGACTCATTTTTCATTTTTTTAGTGTAATAACGGTGATTTCTTTTTCTACTGAGGTTCATTTGTGTTAATTCTAGACTTTTTAAAAAGAGAGTCGGCTAGTAATCTTGAGTCGAAAACCCAGAAAAAAAAAAATCGGTGGTATTTTGCGAAAGTATCCAATAACATATTGACATGTGTCAACATGTGAACATCTAAAATTCTGAAAGTTGCATTTATTGCTCAGAAAAAGAAAGTTGAATATTATTTTTGTTCATTTTTGATATTTTTATTAGGATTTAGCCAAAACCTCGATACCCCCTCGTTAAATAGAAAAATGATCATTCTCTTGTTTCATGACCAAAAGCACATGATATATATAGTATAGATGTCAGAATTGATTATTGGTTAGAAAAATCAATTTAATCTATGTCGTGATACGAGATCAAATGGCAGGCACGACCATAAAACAAAGTAAAAAAAAGGAGGCAGAATCAAGACGTGTTAACAAGGTTCGGATTAGACGGGTCTCGAAAAAGTGTGCAAGTCGTAGCAAACGACAAGACTAATATTTAAAATAAATCACAATTTTTAATTAGTTTTGCATATACAATAAAAGAATAATAATTAAGCATATAAAGTCCTCTGTAAATCAAGTTTATATGTAAACTTTTTTTAATTTATAAAGGTAATAGGATCTTTTTGTTGTTATTGTTTATGAATACTTAAGACAATCCTTGTTTGAATAAGAGTTGTATAAAATTGTAAGATTGTGGACCAAGACCGTAATAAAGTTTGCATCATGCTCACTAGAAAATTACTAAAAGTTTGTGGTTGGTGTTGACAACATGTATACACTTCACTACACCACTGACAGTAGTGATCATAAAAAAAAGTGGTATCATGAAAATATTAGAGACCTAGGTATAGAAACGGCTGGCAACGGGCGTTGGGCTTAGCGTTGCCCTACGTATACTACAACGTAATTCGGCGTGTCCCAACGCCGTTGTGACTCAGTGTTTGCACGCCAACGTGCTTGGGATGTATTTAAAAAAAATCGTTTTATAAAACAAAAAAAATAAAAAAAAAAATAAAAAAAAAAAAAAAAAAGAATACCCCCCCCCCCCCGCCCGTCAACGGCTATATAGCTGTTTTTAATTCCCCTTTATTTTTGAAAAGTTGACTAAAAACCCCTTAACCGGCTAGTTTTATAAAAATAAAAAAAAATTAACAAAAAACACCCTAACGTCGTTATTTTTAAAAATAAAAATAAAACATTTTGCCCCCCCCTCCCCCCCACCCTCCAACTCATTATAAATAACCAAAGTACCTCTATATTATTTTCTCACAAAAAAACACACATTTACAACAAAAAACAAATTACAAACTCTTTCACAATGAATCAAAATCAAATTGGTCGAACCGTTTTTGATATCGATGAGGAAACCGACGCATTCTATTTACAGAAAGCTGCCGAGTATCACGAATGGCTACTACAACAAGAAGCTCAACCACGATTGACCCGTACCCCGATCTTTCATGACTGTGAAGATGCCGAAAGACGTCTACGGGCCGATTATTTTGATGATCACTGTAAGTATCCGTTATACTATTTTCGGATAAGATTTTGTATGAGCCGTAAACTTTTTCCAAAAATTGTCAATGGCATTTTAAGTTATACGACTAATCATCTCCCACAACATTTTCATTTCTTCACATCTTCGACTCGATTGTAAACGTGTCGAATGATTATAATTGGCTCGTATGAAGTGCAAAACGCCATAACGCCAAAAGGCATACGGCAGCACACCCACGAACGCGTTGATGAATATTTAGCAAATTGAGTGAGCATACTGCACGAGATGATCTGTTTTTCTTTAATAGTTCATCATATGAATTGTATATATGCCGAAGAATTTAAGAAAGCCAACATCTGAAGACGATGTAAAAATACAACTCCGTGAAAAATGCCCCCCCTTTGAAGAAAAGATTGTATGTGCACGTGAATGAAAAATTGATCAGTGTCATGGCAAGGTCAGATACGTAGAGTGATAAAAAAAATACCCTACTATAATGTTGTGAAGCTAGCTTCGCAAGATTATGGATTGGGATGCATTTAATGGGATGGCGGGTGCCGGAAAACGATATTAATGTTTTAGATAATTCTCCTTTATTCGACGACCTATTAATGATGACTTAGCCCTGTGGTTACCGATGTTGTAAAACGGAGTTTGAGTATCGTAATGGGTATTACTTGGCCGATGGAATTTACCCAGAGTGGGCAAGTTTCGTCAAATCATTCACGGTTGCAACTGATCCGAAGCATACGTACTTTTTAAATAAACCAGAGTCAAGAAAGTCACAGAAAGATGTCGAACTTGCTTTCGGTGTTTTCTCCAAGGACGTTAGGGACTTTATCAACAACCGCTCGTGCATAACGAAGTCAACACATTACGTAGAATCATGTATGCTGGCATCATAATGCATAACATGATTTTAGAAGATCAAAATATGTCGGTTGTTGACTTCAAACATGTGTATTCTAATCCCGCAAGGTCAATGCAAACAATATGGATCGATCGATGTGAAACCCAACGTCGTAAAGCAAAAGACTAAGAAGACAAATACGCATATTAGTCTCCAACAAAACCTTATGAACCATATTTGGCGCGAAGTTGAAGAAGCATCGGAAGAAGATTAGTCGCCGGGGCGTATTTTTTTATTTTTTTTTATTTCGGTATTTTTTTTAATGTGTTTTTTTTAGTATTTTAATGTGTATTTGAATTTTATGAATGAAATGGTTAGTTTGTTAAAAGAATGAAATAATTGTTTAGGGGGTTTTATGAAAATAAAAAGGTGAGTGGTGTTATTTGGTGTTATGATTAGGGGAGTGGTGTTGGTGTTGGTGTTATGCTGATGTGGCGCTGACGTGACAGCAAAAAATTAGTGTTGCCAAGTTATGATACCCGACTCTCTTACCTTTCTCAACTTACATTCTAAAAACATTAATATTATATTCTTATGTTTATACATATTTTATACTTTGATTGCCTATGTGCATGCACTTCTCACGTTTTTCTTATACAAATAATAATAATAATAATAATAATAATAATAATAATAATAATAATAATTATTATTATTATTATTATTATTATTATTATTATTATTATTATTATTATTTATCCCATTTCGTACATTATTCTAGACTTATCTCTCTTTCATCATCATACTCCATCATTTTCATCGCTATCTCCGTCTTCATCATTATGAATCATACCATAACCTTTAAGTGCTTCAAATTAAAAAATAAGCATTATTCTTTAAGCATTTTAAGCATCACATTTTCTTTTATTACTATCTAAACTTGTGATATCATTCTTACTATGCGTTATCTTAGTGTTAAATAGAATGGCCTTCCCAAAAGACATCAACATCTAAAACACCATCCATAACTTTAGACTGCCATCGAGCAAGCTAATTACTCATGGCTTTCCTCACTCTGAAAGCACAAGCTGCATCAATGGCAATGCTTAGTAATCCCAACCATCAGGAAAACAAGACCTACTGGAACACTATAGCAAAAAACGGGGAAACTATAAAGAGTTTGTTAGCTGTCAACCTTTCTACTTCAATGGTACGGAAGGAGCAGTTGACCTCATTCGCTGGTTTGAACTGACTGAATCGGTATTTTCTCGTAGCAACTGCGCCGAGGAAAACAAAGTGACATTTGCCTACCGTACTTTTAACCGATGATGCCTGTCCTGGTGAATTCCATACAATCAATCCAATTAGAAAAGATCAATTGCCAACAAATCACTTGGAACTGAAATAAAAAAACTCTTAAACCAACAAGTATTAGACTCGAACTAAAGTTAAGAAAATGGAAGACGAATTTTACAACTTGGTTGTGAAAGGAAATGATCTTAAGACTTACATTAGAAGATTCCAGGAATTAGCCCTTTTATGCCCAAACATGGTACCAAATACTGAGAAACTTATGGAAGTCTTCATTAGTGGATTACCCAGAAGTATTGAAGGAAATGTTACTGCCTCGAAGCCTCAAACATTGGAGGAAGCCATCAACATAGCCCAGAGATTAATGGATCAGATAATAAAGCGTGATTCTGTGCAAGAAACCAATGATCACAAACGAAAGTTTGAAGATAAGAGAAACATCATCGACAACAACAACTACCCCAAATATCATAACAACAATAACCACTCCAACAATCGCAACAACGATAACTATCAAAATAACCACAACAATCACAACCATAACAATGATTACCACCACCAGCAGAATAGAAGACAAGAAGCCTTCAGAACTTATACTGCCACCAACGGATATACTAGAAATCATCCTTTGTATGAAAGATGAACCTTACATCACATAGGTCCCTGTACTGTCAAGTGTCAAACTTGCAACAAGATAGGACATCTAACCAAGAACTGCAGGAGCAAAAGACCAACCACTAGAAATAATCTTCAAACAATATCCGTAACTTGTAATACATGTGGAAAGAAAGGACATTATGCGAATCAGTGCTCAAAAGCAAAGAACCGGGCCACAAGGAAGCATACTTAGAGACAAGATTGCTTTTGTTCACTCTAGAATTTCTACCCTAAAAACAACTCTCGAGGATATTCAAGTTTCATCAGAATCTTAATCAATCTGAAAACCTCAATCATCAAGCTACAATCTTTATCGTTTATTGTTTTATTCTAGAATCCTACTACAAGATACGTAGCAAAATAATCAAACTCTTTTAGAGTTCATAGAAAATTACCATGAAATAGTAAAGTAAATGATTCCATTACATCTTGTTATTTGATGATATCAAAATTCGGCATCGTTTATCAATTCTATTATGCTAAACACTGAATACTTTCCTTATACCTTTGAAACATAAATTATCATCCTCGACTACATGGGCGTCAGTACAATTACTATCTCAGTATTTTTCTTACCTTTCATGATCATATCATTTTCTACACCTTACCATTTCGATATCATGTTTTTGTGCTTAGGTAAGACGATTTATGATCCTCTTATTGAAATGAATTAAGACACTATCTTCATAAATGAATAAAGGAAATTATAATCTCTGAACTATGAATTTATAAATTCTCAGTTACAAGGAGTTGGACGCTTCTTTTTGTATGTGACAAATTATAAATAAGTAGGCTTAAGTATATAACATACGTACAAACAAGTTTCTTTCAATCCGTTTGTACAAACAATTCCTTAATCATCATCATTATTACCTCAAAATTGTTTCATATTAAAATCTTATATCACAATTGATTAACAACTCTCTTACCAATTCATAATCATTTCTTGACATCACTCATTCCATGATCTCTGTATTCTAAAATTCTATGTTATATTCTGGCAACATAATAAAAATGAAAACACACAAGATCTAACAATGTCAAATGATTTCAATACCACTAAGTATGAAAATTTTGACAAAGACTTATGATAGCATTCTTATTTGATGTTGACTTTTAAAAGTTAATGAATAACGATTCTTTAAGATCAGAGTAGCGCAGCAGAAGCGTGGTGGACCAATAACCCATAGGTTCCACAAATCAAAGTATCCCATCCACCTAGGTTCTATCAGGATTTGAAGAAATTTTATTGGCTGTCATCAAGAGGTGTGGCCTTGGAAGTAAGTAGACGTGTGAAAGGAGGTAATTATAATTATGGTGCGCAACATAATTATAAATGCATCACACACGTGGACTTGTGACCTTGATTAGCCTAACATAAAAATTAAATTCATGCCCAGTACCTACATCTATTCACTACAACTTTCAACTAAATCTCGGGATGAGATTTCTGTAAGGGGTGGAGACTATAACAACCCAAGAATTTTCATCAACCTATTTTACTATGATCACAATTATACAGGGAAATTTTTTCGCTTTATTACACTACTTGCATTGTCAATATCTCAGTATGTCATGTAACTTACATAACTAAAGTAGTCGAGCTCACGCAACCTACCTATGGCAATCCTGTCTTCATATATGTCAAGCAAACATCATAACATGTCAAGTAAATATCATCATATCCTTTTTACAAAGTACATTATTCCTATAATGTACCATTCACAACGTTATATCAAAACAGGCTTTAAACCGTTATCGTATACCTCTAAGCACTAAATTCCATGAAGGGTTAATATCTAAAGTGAATGTACAAGCTACTAAAGCGTATATACAAGTAATATAACATCTCATTTGAAATATAAACTCCCTCCAAGTCAAAGTACAAGTCCTTAAAAGCTCAATGTATAAGTCATTAAGCGTGATATAACTTCATTTACATTCCATATTCATTCTCATTTCATAAGATTCCATGAAATCAAAACAAGAAACCCTAAACCGAGCTAGTTTCTAAACCATAACCCATTTCTTGGTTTATATATCCGTTTTAAACCTAAACCCACTAATATCAAATAAGTTATAAATACTTAAATTTACAACATACAAATCCTATTTCATCATTATAACATCATTATACATGGAATTAAAATCCTAAAACCCTAAAAACAAAACCCTAATACAAGTTCTAAACCCTAAAACCTAAAACTAGGCCCTAGTTTTCAGCATCGGATCAGCCTATACAAACATAGGATAAATGGGCAAATCAATAGGTTCTGGGTATTAAGTGAAAACACTAGATTGTAACCCTATGTCTTGTGATCATTTTTCCGGTGGAATCAACCCGATTCGACGTCGGATGAATTAGTTATAGCCGAAATGGCAAAGGTGCGCAGATTCTGCACACCTGTAGTAAATGGCTATTATCTCTAAATTTTTGTATAGTAACCCCCAAATATGTAAAACTAAACGTTGTAGAGGACTCAAATATCTAACAATGCTCACTGGTTTGAGCTTCAACGGAGTTACGGTTTGCAAATGGCAACCATTTTACCAAGACTGATGTTGGCTGTCCAAAAACAGCCATGATATAAATCAAACCAAACACCTACTAAACCCCTAACACATCTAGAACCACCTCCACCTGTACCATAGCCTTCTTATTCATCGCATAGCCTCCCACATCACCCAATAAGCTCCCACACATGTGTCCTTAAAAAACCCTGGTCTCTTAGCAATTTACAACAGGTGTGCCGAATTCTAGCACCTTTGCCATTTCGGCTATAACTAATTCATCCGACGTCGAATCGGGTTGATTCCACCGGAAAAATGATCAAAAGACATAGGGCTACAACCTAGTTGTTTTCAACTAATACCAGACCTATTGATTTGCCCATATCCTATGTTTTATAGACTGATCCGATTCTGAACTAGGGCCCTAGTTTTAGGTTTTAGGTTAGAACTAGATTTAGGTTTTGTTTTATAGGGTTTCTAGGATTTAATCCGAATTGTGATGATGTATAATGATGTTATAATGATGAAATAGGATTTGTAATGTTGTAAATTAAGTATTTATAACTTTATTTGATTAGTGGTTTAGGTTTAAAACGGATAAAAACCAAGAAATGGGTTATGGTTTAGAAACTAGCTCGGTTTAGGGTTTCTTGTTTTGATTTCATGAATCTTATGAAAATGAGAATAATATGGAAACTGTAAATGAAGTTATATCACCGCTTAATGACTTATACATTGAGCTTTTAAGGACTTGTACTTTGACTTGGAGGGAGTTTATATTTCAAATGAGATGTTATATTACTTGTATATACGCTTTAGTAGCTTGTACATTCACTTTAATAATTAACCCTTCATGGAATTAGTGCTTAAGAGGTTAACGAAAAGGTTTAAATGCCTGTTTTTGGAATAACGTTGTGAATGGTATATTATAGGAATAATGTACTTTGTAAAAAGGATATGATGATATTTAATTGACATGTTATGATGTTTGCTTGACATATATGAAGACAGGATTGCCATAGGTAGGTTGCGTGAGCTCGACTACTTTAGTTATGTAAGTTACAAGACATACAAGAGATATTGACAATGCAGTATGTAATAAAGCAAAAAATTTCCCCGTATAATTGTGATCATAAGTAAAATAGGTGATGAAAGTTCTTGGGTTGTTATAGTCCTCCTCCCTTACAGAAATCTCATCCCGAGATTTAGTTGAAAGTTGTAGTGAATAGATGTAGGTACTAGGCATGAATTTAATTTTTATGTTAGGCTAATCAAGGTCACAAGTCCACGTGTGTGATGCATTTATAATTATGTTGCGCACCATAATTATAATTACCTCCTTTCACACGTCTACTTACTTCCAAGGCCACACCTCTTGATGACAGCCAATAAAATTTCTTCAAATCCTGATAGAACCTAGGTGGATGGGATACTTTGATTTGTGGAACCTATGGGTTATTGGTCCACCACGCTTCTGCTGCGCTACTCTGATCTTAAAGAATCGTTATTCATTAACTTTTAAAAGTCAACATCAAATAAGAATGCTATCATAAGTCTTTGTCAAAATTTTCATACTTAGTGGTATTGAAATCATTTGACATTGTATAGATTCTTGTGTGTTTCCTTTTTATTATGTTGTAGAATATAACATAGAATTTTAGAATACAGAGATCATGGAATGAGTGATGTCAAGAAATGATTATGAATTGGTAAGAGAGTTGCTAATCACGTGATATACAGATTTTGAAATGAACAAATATTAAAGGTAATAATGATAATGATTAAGGAATTGTTTGTACAAACAGATTGAAGGAAACTTGTTTGTACGTATGTTATATACTTTAAGCCTACTTATTTATAATTTGTCACATTTTATTTATAATTTGTCACTTACAAAAAGAAGCGTTCAACTCCTTGTAACTGAGAATTTATAAATTCATAGTTCGGAGATTTATAATTTCCTTATTCAAATGAAGAAGTGACCTAATTCATTTCAATAAGATGATCATAAATCGTCTTACCTAAGTATAAAAACATGATATGGTAATGTGTAGAAAATGATATGATCATGAATTGATTGTACTGACGCCCATATAATCGAGGATGATAATTTATGTTTCAAAGGTATGAGGAGAGTAGAGTTTGAACATAATAGAATCGATGGAATTGACAAATAATGTCGAGTTTTGATATCATCAGATAACAAGATGTAACGGAATCATCACTTTATTATTTCATGGATAGCTTTACATATGAAACTTTAAAAAGAGTTGATACTTATGCTACGTATCTCGTAGTAAAATTCTAGATAAAAGTAACAAATGACAAGGATTGTAGCTTGATGATTGGGGTTTTTAGATTGAAGAAGATTCTGATGAAACTTGAATATCTTCGAGAGTTGTTTCTAGGGTAGGAATTCTAAAGTGAACAAAAGCAAGCTCATCTCTAAGTATGCTTTCCTGTGGCCTAATTATTTGCTTTTGAGCACTGATTTGCATAATGTTCTTTCTTTCCACAGGCATTACAAATTACAGATACTGTTTGTAGATCATTTCTAGTGGTTGGTATTTTGTTTTTGCAATACTTGGTCTGGTGGCCTATCTTGTTGCAAAACTGACACTTGACACTGCAAGGTCCCATGTGATGTAGTCTACATCTTTTACACAAGGGAAGGTTTCCAGTATACCAATTGGTAGCAGCATAAGTCTTGAAGGCTTCTTGTCTTTTATGTTGTTGTTGGTGGTAATCATTGTTATGGTTGTTATTGTTGCGGTTATCTTAGTAGTTGTTGTGATTATGATTGTTGGAGTGGTTATTACTGCTATGTTCATTGGGATAGTTGTTGTTAGTGTTTCTTCTATCTTCAATCCTTCGTTTGTGATTATTGGTTTCTTGCACAGAATCACGCTTTATTATCTGATCCATTAATCTCTGGGCTATGTTGATGGCTTCCTCCAAAGTTTGAGGCTTCGAGGCAGTAACATTTCCTTCAATACTTCTGGGTAATCCACTAATGAAGACTTCAAATAGTTTCTCGGTGTTTGGTACCATGTTTGGGCATAAGATGGCTAATTCCTGAAATCTCCTAATGTAAGTCTTAAGATCATTTCCTTTCACAACCAAGTTGTAAAATTCGTCTTCCATCTTCTTGACTTCAGTTCGAGGGTAATACTTATTGGTTAAGAGTCTTTTCAATTCGGTCTAAGTGATTCGATTGGCTTGATCTATTCCAATAGGTTGAACGTATGAATTCCACCAGGACAGGGCATTATCGGTTAAGGTACCGGTAGCAAATGTCACTTTGTTTTCCTCGGCACAGTTGCTACAAGGAAATACCGATTCAATCCGCTCAAACCAGTGAATGAGGTCAACTGCTTCTTCCGTACCATTGAAGTAGAAAGGTTGACAGCTAATGAACTCTTTATAGTTTCCTGTTTTTGATACAGGAGTTCCAGTAGGTCCGGTGTTCCTATTGAGATTACTAGCACTTGTCATTGATGCTGCTTGTGCTTTCAGAGCTAAGGAAATGCCATCATTAATTAGTTGCTGGATGGCAGCTAAAGTTATGGCTGATGTTTCAGATGTTAACATCCTTTTGGGAGGCATTCTATCAACAGAGGATAACACGTAGTAAGAATGATATCATAAGTTTTGAAAAGTAATAAAAGAGAATGTAATGCTTAAAATGCTTAAAGGAAAATGCTTAGTTTTTAATTTTTAAGCACTTAGAGGTTATGATAAAGACGGAGATAATGATGCAAATGGTGGAAATGATGATGAAAAAGAGATAAGTTGGAAACAATAAGGTATGAAACGAGACGAACAATAAGGTACGAAACGGGATTGCCTTTATAAATAACTTGCCTTTTTACTGTACATAGTCAAGATTTGACAAGCGTTTTTATTTATACCACACATCCCGTGGCTAGAATAAAGCTATAACTAGTCTAAGAGTTTGTTGATTTCAAACCGATAGATGACATACTAAAGATCTTCCTGATCCGTTTGGTATCAAGCTTGGATTTTCTCAATGATTTGTTCAAGATCAAAAATTCTGTAGTGAGCAAAAGCAATCTTATCTTTTTGCCCTAATTTCTTCCTTTGAAGTTTGATAATCTGAGAACGGACTCTCTCAAGTTTGATTTTTAGTTCATTACTATTCCTTTATGTGATCATTCTATTAATACATCCTTCTTCATTTTCTCAATACGGTGAAAAGAGAGTTCTTCTAAGTAATTCAAAATATATCTGACTTGTTTCTCATGATGTTTCAGATGTATCTTAACTGAACATTTCCCTATTTCAAATATCTGAGGTGGGGTAGGAGTATAAACTGAGGAAGATGGTGATACCAAATTACGGGTTTAATTCCGAGATGGATTAGATAACGTAGTTGAGGAAGAAGATGGGGAACATATTCGTTTCTTAGGTGGTAATAATTCTTCAGGAACAAAAAAATATCTAGTATCAAATAGTAGTAATGGTGGTGATACCAGAGATGGAGTCAAAATAGCTGGTGGAGTAATAGGATCTGGTGATGGAATAGGTAATTCCTTAGCATAAAATGCTTGTACGTCCTTCAAATAAGGATTATTATAGAAAGATGAGAATACCAGTGGAATCATACTATCTTTAGAGTTTTCTAAAGAGTTAAAAGAATTGCTTCCCAATGAAGCTGGGAAATAATCTGATGAGACCGAAGTATAGTTAAGAATACTCATAGAGGAAAAAGCATCCTCAATATCAGAAGTAGAGCGGTTGGGAGAAGACATCATTCTATTAACAACCTAGTTATAAATAACATAAGTTATTTATGATATAATATAGTATAATAATTATGTATCTTTACATACTGATCCGGATTGTAGTGGCACTTACGTGTTCCGGAATGTAGTGGCATGGAGGACTTTGATGGTGAAAAGATATGTGGTTATAGTTAAGGTTGTTGACCCTTGTTCTCTATAACTATGGCGCTGGATACCCAATCTGTTAACCACCCCCATTTTTACAATATAGCAGAGGAAGCTAATCTGGATTTTACTTATGGATACAAACAATCCATAATCATAGGAAAACGACTTTAAAGGAGACGTTTTTGGAAAATTTAGTATCATTCATTTCAAATCAGAGTTTTACAAAATGCAGGTCCCACAATCTAAAACATAAAGTGTGAATGATAACAGTTCAGCCCATTCTCAAGTCATGCCACTCGTGCCGTCTAAGTTGCTTTAATTACTGAGATAAACTATGATAATAAGTCAACAACAATGGTTGAGTGTGAAATTCATGGTTTGATAAACAGTTTGTTTATAAGTCATTAGTAGTAATAATTGTACAACACAATTATTATGAAAATGGTATTGTTATGATCTTGGGTCACGTTATTATATACCCGTTATTTGTAATAATTGCAACGAATACAATTATCATAGTAACAGTGTATTATTGCGTTATCGTCTTGTTTGGTCTGATTTGGTCTTGGTCTAAGCTCATGGCACACAAACTGACTAGTGTATATATATACCCAAAATGATGTGATATATATATATATATATATATATATATATATATATATATATATATATATATATATATATATATATATATATATATAGAGAGAGAGAGAGAGAGGAGATTAATGGCCTTCGGTTGTAGGTATTTGTCATTTACCTATGAAATCAAAATAATATAGTGTATTTTGGTTACCTATTCCGGTTAACAAAAATAAGAATCGTTCAATCCCGATAGATCTATCCACAATATTCGCGTTCACCCGTAAGTGATTAATGGTCCATGATAATGAGGGACTTTTGGCATAAAGTAACTTAGACAGTAATTGTAATGGTATATCAGATTAGCATATAGTCTGGAAAAACACTTGTATTCGTAATTTACAGCATGTATCCCCCTCACGGGTTTATGAAATATTAATGAGATTAAGAGTGAGGCTATGAACTCACTAAGTCCTTGAAAAGTAATCACATTGTTATAAGATAAACGAGTATGTAAAAGAATTTGTAATAAGCATGTATCCCCCTCGCGGGTTTATAAAGCATGTAAATAAGTAAAGGCGAGGTTATGAATCTCACCTGATAGGTAGATGCAATAAATTTATGAAAGCGGACGACCTTATCACAATCTTATCGGGGAATGATGATAGTAAACAGCCACGTCACGCAACCTGAGTAAATATGTCAAGTCTTAGGAAGATTGTACTTTAGAACTTTGGTTTTAAGAGTTATGAGTTTGATTGGAAAGTTTGGAATTATTGTATCACCGTTCGGGCCATCATAACTCAGAAGTCATTCAGTAAACGTTTGAGGAGCTAGGGCACTTTAAATCGTAAACCCAACAACTCAGTCAGAACGTAATACCAAGATGAAACCTCTTAATATGAAGCTCCCTAGTATTGTGGTACAATATAGCTTCCGGATGATCGGTTTTAAGCGTTTTATTCAATATCTGGAAATGTTAAGCACGAAAAGCGTTAATTAAAGTTATGTCAGGTAATGTTTTGAATACATTTTTATACTTTTTCAAAATGTTACATTTTAGACCCTTGAGTTTGAAAAGTGGCAAAATATACCCTCGGAGTTTGCACTTTTACGAGTTTGGTCCTTCAAGTTTAAAAGATATACCAAGTAAACCTTGTACTTTGAAAAGTGACATAATAGACCCCTATAGTTATAACTTTGATAAAATGACATTTTTAGTCCTTTTAGTTATAAGTTTCCGAAAGTTACGATATATACCCCTTGCATGGATAATATTTACAAAACATGTCCAAATTGCCATGCAAGCTTATTTTAACATTTTAATAGACATTTATAAGTTATAATAAACTAAAATATGAAGATTTAATGCAACGCAAGTTTAAAATAACGATTCGTTAAGCTAGGAAGCAAAACGGGTCAAATTAGGGTTTCAAAACGTAAACGCGCGGGTTTTAAGTTCAAATTCCTTCAATAATCAATAAAGTGGTTATATTAACATTAGTTAAGCATGTTAAAATGGATTATAACAACATTTAGCCATTATAACATTTAGTTTTAAGAAAAACGCGAAATTAGGGTTTCGGGTGTACGGTTTTGGATCAAAATGGAAAATGAGCATGAATTGAGTTATGAAACTTTAACAAGAGTTTATGTAGGATCATATGAACATTATAAGGGTGTAGGAGCAGAAGTGGAACATCCAGAACCTGGGTTTGAGCTTATAGCTTGAAAACGGGTCGAAATCGGGACTTTTAGCTTCGTACGCCTAGAATAACGACTCCCGGGCTTCTTTTCTTGGTTTCTTTTGCTTCACTTCTGTTCTTGGGACTTCTTAGGACCTCTTAGAATACATATTGAGCAAAGGATTGCTGCTATGATGGGTTATAGAGGAGGAAGTGGGGGATGAGTTAAAATGAAGAGTATGTGCCCATATTTTATTGTGATGCAGACCCTTAAAGGCAAATAAACACTTTGATATCACAGGGTTAGGACACATGGGGGGTGATGTGGAGAGGCTATTGGATGAGTAAGGAAGGCTAGAATGAAAGTGGAAAGGTGGTTCTAGACATTTTAGGGGTGTTTGGTTTGATTTATACATGGCTGTTTTTGGACAGCCAACATCAGTCTCGGTAAAATGGTTGCCATTTACAAACCGTAACTCCGATGAAGCTCAAACCAGTGAGCATTGTTAGATATTTGAGTCCTCTACAACGTTTAGTTTTACATATTTGGGGGTTACTATACAAAAATTTAGAGATAATATCCATTTACTACAGGTGTGCAGAATCTGCGCACCTTTGCCATTTCGGCTATAACTAATTCATCCGACGTCGAATCGGGTTGATTCCACCGGCAAAATGATCACAAGACATAGGGATACAACCTAGTGTTTTCACTTAATACCCAGAACCTATTGATTTGCCCAGATCCTATGTTTTATAGACTGATCCGATTCTGAACTAGGGCCTAGTTTTAGGTTTTAGGGTTAGAACTAGATTAGGGTTTTGTTTTAGGGTTTCTAGGATTTAATTCGTGTATAATGATGATGTAATGATAGATTAATGTTTGTAAGGATTGTATTAAGGATTAATAACAAGAATTGATAGGTGGTTTGAGTTTAAAATGGGCAAAAATGAGTAAACGGGTTGAAAGTTCCAATTAGGGCACTTTTAGGGTTTCTTGGATTTATTTCGGGTATAATTGAGATGAAATGATGAAATGATGATTGAATATGATTGATAATGTTGTAATTTAAGTTATTACAACTTATTTGAGGGTTGGTTTGGGTTTACAATGGATAAAAATCGAGAAACGGGTCATGGTTTAGTATTTTGCTCGGGTTAGGGTTTCTGACTTTTGAATTAGGGTTTTGAGTGTAATAATGTGTATGAAAGCTTATGAATAGAATAATTAGGGTTTACACATTGTATATTGAGTGTAGTAGCTTGTACAAAAGTGGTAGTGAAGAAACTAGAATGAAAACGGAGGTAAAACGGCTATTTTGGAGATCATGCTTTATGATTTGTACATTATGCTTTGTAAGACTTGTACCTTATTTTGGAGGGAAAGTATATTCAAATGGAGGTGAATAGACTTTCTGTATATATGCTTTGTGCTTGTACATTTGCTTTAGATATTAACTCTTTCATGGGAATTAGGGGTTTTAGAGGCAAAGATAGATGCGGTTTTAAAGCCCGTTTTGAGTATAACGTTGCGAATGGTACATTATAGGAATAATGTACTTTGCAATAATGATATTAGGATATTGACTTGACATATTATAATGTTTGCTTGACATATATGAAGATAGGATGGCATAGGTAGGTTGTGTGAGCTCGTCTACTTTAGTTATGCAAGTTACATTGCATATTGAGATATTGGCAATGCAAGTAATGTAATAAAGAGAAAATTTCCTCGTACAATTTTGATAATAGTAAAATAGGTTGATTTTGAATTTGATGAAAATTCTTGGGTTGTTATATCATCCCCTCCATCATAGTAATCCTAAATGAGAAGGAGGTCTTTGAGCGGTTGGGAGGAGGTTGTATCACTCAAGACTAGTACATTGATTCTATCGTCTCAAGGGTGTCTGTTTGGGTGCGGAGCTGAAGATAAGAGAGCCTACGAGTTGAGAGGGTGTAAATACTCATCTAGATACTTGCACAAGAAGTTCAGAGATAATTTCGCATCAAAGCGAGTTATTCAGATTATGGGAAATTCAAGGAATGACATTGAAAAGCAGATTCTAGAAACTTTGACATGACCTAAGTGCGCAAGAAAATGAATTTTTCATGGCATGCAGCGATTCAAAAAACTTGAGATGACCACGTAGTGTTTGAAGAAAGGCTTTTGAAGATATGTCTATGATGTTATCCTTTAGCACTTCATGACTTATTGTGTGTTCGTCTTACTAGCTGAAAGATAATAGAGTTGGAGTTCTTCATGAAAGATCGCAAGGTCAAATAAATGAACAATCTCATGGAATTAGCTAGACTTCATTGTTTATTCGTGTTGTTAAATCCATTATCAATTTACTTTAATTTCTTGCTTCTGTGCAGGAATCAATCTTATGTACGCAAATTCAGTGTAACAACACATCTTGGAGGGAGATTTGTTAGTAACTTACTTTTTGTAAGCTGACTCGTCTTTACAAGTGATTTAGTCTAGCTTATAGACCAACTGCTTAAAACTCTGGATCTTATTATTGTAATATATGGTATAAGATAGCTTTGTGTTAGGGCTATAATTAGACCCCTCCATGACCTCCATGAGGGTTGGTTTGAATAATTGTGTAAACTATCATTCTTAATCTTAATAAAACACATCGTTCATTTCCTTTCTCTCTCTACTTTCTCATCACTTAGGGAAAAGATGGTCCATCTTCTTTCTTTGATCATCCAAGACCCCCGTGATACAGTGTTTTGTTATAATGTTACTCACTCTCTTTCTATTTTTCTTCATAAATCTCTCTTTCTTTTTTCATCATTCTACTTCACACATTGAAGAGAAAATTTTATTCTTTGAAGGTTTTTCAATCTTTGTAAAGACACTCCCTCTTAACATATGTCGAGAAACATTTTTAACATGAAGCTAAAAATGCAAAAATACGGATATGTGAAGGTGAAGTGTAAAACAATTTTCCATTTCCTTAAACCTTTCTGAAAACTTTTCAACAAAATTGTACGAACACTCCCCCTCAAAAAATACCATATCTTCGTTAAAACCTTTATGAGGGAGATCCTCTTTGCACTTTTGAGTCTTTATTTCTTTAGACACTTTTCAATTAAAAATTACATCGATTTGAATATCTTTTAAAATTGATTTTATCTTTAAAGTACCACCATTTTTAAAATCCGAATCGATTGTAACTCATCAACTTGAGGTTATTGACTTTTTAGACAACTTGATTTTATCTATTAAGTACCACATAAAGATTTTGAGAAATATTTGTCAATAACTCAAGTCAAAGAAGACATCTCTTCTTTTTCAAAGATAAATGCACTTATGCGTACACTTTCTTTTCTTTAAAGCACGGGTTGTGCACTAAGATGTACACATGCCAACAGTTTTAGCTGACTGAAAATGTATGAAAGCCATCATGAAAAACAAAACTCTTTTTGAATTTTCTATAAAGTTTTGTATAAAAGAAAATCCTTTTGTCTTTTTCTAAATTCTGTATAAAAATGTTTTTGTATTTTCGAGAATTTTTATAACAGAAAAATCTTTTTATATTTTCTATCAAATTAAACAACAACTTTTGGTACCCACTTAAGCACGTTGCTAACGGGTTTACCATATTTAGAGAACCATATGTTAGGTTGCATCAATTTGTTGCAAGGATGTGATTCAAGGAGATTGCTACCAGGTGTTTCATTTTGAAATAGCTTTCTTGGAATCAACGGTGATATAAACTCTTCTCATTTGTCCATTTTGACTTATAGAACCTTGATGTTTCACTAGGAGTTTTAAAACATTTCAAAGGTGTGAACACCGTTTTGAAACTCGGTGTTTCATACGATGTTTAACCCTTGAGGAAGATGAAGATTTTCATTTTATGGTTGTGAACTGCGGTGTTTCAGTTGAAAAATTCTTTTTCGAATTGAAAGGAAACCTTATGTTTAACCTTTTCAAAACTGAATCATTCTTTTAACCATTCACCCCCCCTCCGTCTAACCACCCCAAACCAAACCCCCCCTAGACTTTCCACTCCCCACCCATTGTTCCCCCATTTGAAATATTTCATCCCTAGCATCTGAATCGGTGGTGTAAATGTTTTCCCCCTTTCTTTTCTAGATTTGTTTTGAACTTTTGTTTTTCTTATGATTTTGAGAAGCAAATGTTTTGGATGAATATTATTTCTTCAAATACTTCTTATCTTTTTGCAAAAAATAAGTAGTAAATTAAGAAAGCTTCTTCAAAACCGGTTTTGAAGATTTACCCGTGTAAATCTTTTCTGAAACATTCACTTTTGGAATTAATTTTGTGAAAACTTGAGAAACAACTTTTTCTTGATTTATTGGATCAATACATCATTTGGTAATCCCATTTTCAAATCATTGTTCTGTTTTCAAGTTTTCACAAGAAGTTTCATATTTTTCTTTCAACACATGATAAGATGTTCTCACATCATTATTTTCCTTTTACAACGAAGTGTAATCTTGAGATGCCAATTGCGATTTTAATAAAGCATTTTGTTTTTCAAGATTTGCAAAATACTTCTTAAATTTATCAATTCTTCTTGAAAGCTCTATTTTGACATCATCAAAATCTTTGACTCGTTGTGTTAAAAGCTTTTCCAACTTTAAAATCTTAATCTTAAATAACTTTTTCTCTTCATCAAAACGTCTAACTCTATCCCTCATTTCCTTTACAAGTTCCAAATTCTTAGTTTCAAACGTTGAACTTTGTAAATGGGAAATATGTGTGAAAACGTTTGATCTACTCTTTCTCGATCATTTCAATCATTTTCTCAAGAGAATTATCATGTTTTAGAAACTTAAACTTTTGGTTTTAAAGTCTTTGTTTCAAAACATCATTAGAAGCCAACAAATCATTATACTCTTTTTGCACCGAAGAAGACACTTTTTCAAAAAATTCATTTTAACCAAAAATATTCGTTTATCTTTTTCAAAAATAACGATTTGTTGTTTTATCTCTTGATTTGAAATCTGAAGTTTTTCCAAAAGTTCTGAAACTTAAGATTTTATTCTATCAATCTTTTCTAACAACTCAGATTTTCTTGATTTTAGAACTTTATTTTCAGTTTGCAAACTTTTTATTTCAACCTTTAAGCTCTCAATTTCTTTTAAAGCACAACATTTTTTGTCTGAAAAACGTACAACCAATTCAGTAGTTTCTTTTAACTGTGTTTGCAAACTCAAAATCAAATCTTTTTCTGAGTGTCTTCAGTATCATAGACATATTCTGAATCAAACTCTAACTGTACCTCATAAAATGGCTCATAATTGTTCTTCCAACAATCGTAATTTTCACACTGACCCAAAAATCATTTACTCTCTTTGTTCAAAGTGACTTCTAACAATCTCACCGCGCTCCGTTGTAGTTGTTCAGCCGATAGTTAATTCATCTTTTCACATTGACAGTTCTCCTGAGTTGCGCTTGAAGGTTTGTCAGATTTACAATCAACAACCTTTGACTTCTATATGACTCATTTTCACATTTGGAATTGCTTGAAGTTGCACTTGAAGTTGTTGAACCCTTACAAGCTCACCACCGGGATTAGCCATCACACGAGATAGGAATTCACCGTTCGATCAAAATGCCTTTGCTCAAGAAACTCCATTTTTATTTCTAAAACCTCGTTATACAACAAATAACCCAATAAACGCGCTTAATGAATCACCACAAACTAATATCGCGCAAACAAAAATTATTTAAGCTCAATTAAAATCGTAGTCCAAAACAATTTAGTCTAAAAAAAATTAACCCAAAATTATAAGCATGCTCAGATTATTAAACTGCAATCAAATCCGTTAGGGCGAAAAAGATATTTTCACAAATTTAGATCCAACTATATACTTGCAACAAATATTCTATATTTTCACCCAATTTGGTTTTCTCCAAAACAAGTTAAACAATATGATGAGACCATACTGGGATGATTGTTAATTTTCGGATCTACTAACACAACATGCTTCAAATCTTAAACAAAACTCAGCCCATCTTAAATATATCAATATCTTAATGCACAATTTTTGCCCTAATGTCACCCTTATAAACAACTATCCTCACACAGCCCTAGCAATAACTGCAGACGCCTCTCACACACAAAACAACTAAACAACACACTCCATAATTCATTTCTTATCACAAGTGTGTGATATACGAAAACCACAAACCAAGTGTAAATTTTCTTTTTGCTAATGTAAATCTTGGTTTCTTTCTTTTATACTTCAGCAACAAAACTTCAACACAATACTTGAGCCTTTAATCTCGTATTACTTTTCTTATGGTGTTTGGCTACAAGATCCTTGAAAGGTTAAGGTAGGTTCCTTCTTGGTTTTGATTCATTTTTTCTTTTTCGATATGAACGATTTGGACACTTGTTTGTTCTAGTTTTGTCTTTGACTCCTTTTTTAAAATTAAAGAAGTGTATACTTCTAAAAGATCTATGGTGATGTTAATTTCTTTCGTTATGAAAAAATATTTAAAGTTCTTTGAATCTCTTTAAGAGATACGAAACTAAATCTAACTAAGATCTATTCCTCTTTTCTTTTTTCTACCGAAACAAAACAAAGGATGGAGACACTATTGTTTTTGTTTATTTTGTTTTTTTATGAATTTTGATGATTGGTTTTTTTGACGTAAATAATCTGTCTTGATCTTTAAAATCTCACAAGAAAGAATATGAAAACCCAAAACAGAGATTGGTGTTCGTTTTTTTGTTGTTGTTAGATTCTTTTAATTACCGATTGATATGTGTTGTTGTGATGAGGATGATCGGATCTAGGATAGAGTTGTATTTGTTGAATGATGAAGTGAGATGGTTGTGTTTAGATCTAGGTTTGCACGTGGTTATTTGATCAGATCGGTGATGAATTTTTCTTTCTTGTTCTAGATCTGTAATGGTCTTGAAATCTATTTGTAAACATGAAAGAAAATCTGAGATCTATTTGATTTCTTATTTTGCAGAAACAAAACTTGTCATATTTCGCAGTCTTAATTGAAATTGGAAAGAGTTTTGTTCCATAAAACTGTCATATTTCATAGAAAGTTCAACCTGTCATATTTTGCACTGCTTATTTTGCACAATAAAATCTTTCTTATTTCACACAATGCATAAATCTGACTTATTTTGCACAAAAAACTGTATTATTTTGCACAATGTATAAATCTGTTTATTTCGCATAAAAACGATTACCAGAAACGCATTTTTGACCGTTTGACCAAAAATTCAAACAAAAGTCAAACTTGTCAAAATCAGTTACAAATGTGTTAGAAACTTCTAGATTTGAAAATAAGTTGTTTTTAAGCAAAATATGCACAGAAAGAATATTAGCATAATTTAAGCAGATAGCTACAAAATTATAAAAATTTGATTAGCTCAAAAAAACTATATATGTTGACAGCTAAACTCTCAATAGAGTAACGTCATAAGTTGTTTATAAGCAGTTTTAACAATCTAGACTCACATAGGCTATTTTGACCTGAACATTGACTTTTTTACTAAACTAACCATTGTTTAGCACGAAATAAGCAGAAAAATTGAACTGATAAGCACTTTAAAACAATTTTAGCAAATAAGCAGTTTGAATAAGCACATACACGAATAGGCCCTTAAATAAGCTCAACTAGACGAAATAAGCCCCAAGTAAGCATTAATAAGCTAAAACCAACTTTCAAATAAAAGCATCAAATAAGCAATAGCTAACAGAATAAGACTGATAAGCTTGAATAAGCACTCAAATAAGCAAATTCTACGTCTCATAAACCACTATCGACACTAAAAATAAGCACTAGTCCACAATCACTGGCTCTTGATACCACATATTAAGCAATTAGATCTTGATGATGGACTAGTATGTGTAAATCAAGTATCAAGGTGTGTTTAGTCTGTGTGTTTCTAGACAGTAAAAATAACTAACTTGTCTTTTGATTATATGAAATTGTTACAACTAACCATGGCATAAATACATTCCCTATTTATAGCCTCTTGTTACTAACTTTTCTTACTTTACATATTAGTCCCTCCACCTTTATACAATAGTGCTTAGTAGATATATTTTCTTTATTTCTAACAAAAAGTATAGAAACATAGATTAAAAATAGGTTAGAAAAGAAGTAGGAAGATGAATGCAATTTAAAATTTTTATACTATGTTCTAGAAGTTAGGAGAGAGATGATTGTGATAAGTGATGATTTTACAATTTTACCATTAATTATATATTAAAAGTTATGTTTTTATAAGGTTGTTTAGTAATTTATATTTACTAAAAGGCTTATTACTATAAACTTCTCTCCTAATCATCCCACTTTTGAGAAGAAAGTTTTGGGGAGAAATTTAACCAAATTTACTCTCCTCTTCTTTTCTCTTCTCTCCAAAAAAAACTCTTAAACACGAATTTATTTTATTTTCTTTCCACTACTTTCCTCTCTTTCAAAAATAAAATTAGGAACGTCAGCTTCTTCCCTAAATTATGTGATTACCTAAAAAATGAGATCTAGCCTAATATTTGGTTTGGTATCTTATTCAACCATTTCATGTGCCTTAGGATTCATCTTCTTAAGCTCTAAACTATACATTTCAGTCTTAAAACACTTATGTAGATGACGATTGTCGGGTCACCTATAAATCACTTCATTCATTACATTATTACACGAATTAAAACAAGAAAAATAGAATGGATATCGGAGAAGAAAGTTTTAAGAGGTGAAGTTAGAGAGAGAAATAAGATAGAGAAATGAAAGAGAATGGTTGATTTACTTGCAAGTAAAAAATTACAAATGAGACCAACACCCTCTCCATCCTTGGAGAGGGGTATTTATAGTTAAACCATAAGGCGTACAGGCTATGGCATTTTTACTACGGATGGATCGCCGGGCTGGGTTTACTTGGGCTTCGGCGATACACTGGTGACGATTAGCTTACATAAACGAGCTCGTTTACCCGTTCTAGCCTATTACAACGTTACATAATTAAATGACCGAGACCTAATATTCCTAATGAACGAACTTCCTTGTTCGACTTAATATTTGAGGCTAACAATCTCCCCCGAAGTGAGTTCATTGAGACGCTCCTTCGTGAGATCAATAAGATTGCTTTTGTCGTTAAGTCTGTGGTCTTCGTCTCTGTCTAAATTGTATTGGCCTTGTTTCTTCTGTTTTACTGTGCAGATCTTTGATCTTGAGCCTTTGTCATTGTCTTTTGACTTCGTCTTTATGTCCGAGATCTTTAAATCTTTATCCTTCAGTCTTGATGTCTTAGCCGCCTTTGCGTATCTTGTTGTCTTTGACCACATGCTCATACTTTGCATCATCTTGAAAGCTTTCTATCGATCTCCCTCGATAGACTTGAATATCTTAAAGGAAGATCTTGTATATCAGAGTTTGCGGAAGTCTTTGTCTTTAAATCTTGAGCTTTCTTGATTCTTGAATCTTGATGCTTATAGTATGTCTTTGTAGTTTTTGTGCTATGAGCTATGTGGTAATGATTCGACTTCAGCTGGAATGGTGGTTACCGCCCCCAACCGTACAATGCAAGTTTTATGTTAGTGATAATCAATAGATATAGACGAGAGTGTCTTTGTCACTTCGTCAAATAAGGTTGAAATAACCACGATTCCCCATTAACCAGTATAAATACTGCTTGTGATCAAATAGAATTCATATGAATCTTTTTGACAGGGTTTCGCAGCTGTACTAGCCGTTCTCATTACCAGGAGGGTCCAAATGCGGGACAACACTGGTAAGAGTGAATCTGGATAGTTACTATCTTTCGCTATTAAACCGTTCAATTAATTTACTAGAACAAGTTTGATTCCAATAGGAATAGCACCATTCGTTTCTTTCTAGTTGACACAAGTTTGATTCATATAGAATCGCGTAAGTCACCTACCAAGAGCTTGTTTGATGTTGGCTCAAGCAGGATTTCCATCTTCACTGTGAATACTTAAGTATCACTCGGATGTTCTGGCAAAATCACAAGGATAATGGTTAAGGATTTTTTTTTTCTTGTTAACATGCTTGTGAACTTATTTGTGTTAAACAGTGTTTGTATTGGACTGTGTCAATAATGAGGATTTATATTATTGATCTCTTGGCTCTAGACTCGATTAGTGCGTTTATTCGTTTTTGGTTTAGTACTCGGAGGCTGGAGCAGACTGCCACCTATTCAATATTAATAAATCGGATTCCGTGAGAAAGGTCAATTTCAGGATATTCAGCTGTGAAAACCGATAGATTATGTATTGACTCGGTTTTGCCTTAAAGGTGCGTGTGGAGGGGCTATTTTCTATACCCCCTTTATCCATACATTTCTTTTTCATTCTTCAACCCCTTCAATGCTTACCAAGATGTCATTACTAAAACCATGTTATGATTGTTCCAGTGTTAGCTCAATTTTAGTCGGCATTATTCCCTTTACTCATTCATCTCAAATCATACCTAAGGACTGCTATTTCTAACTATGGAGTGTCCTTGGTGGGTTCCATTCGTTTCTGCTTGCGATCATAGGATAATACTAACCTAACACCTTTTGACTTCAGGACATCGTCATGAATTAAGTGTATGTTGGGGTTTAGATCATGACCATTAAACCTTTTCCGAAGGTATAAAGACACTTTGAGTCGATTAGATCACTTATTATTTTCAAGATCACATTTTAAATACATTTCTCCCCTTATTTTAAATACTAATGCACTTAGTTTTTGAAATACTTTGTGATTAAAATTTGTCATGAAAATCTCGTGGAGAAAACTTTTATACTTAGCATGAATTATATGGAACTTTTACTTGCTCCCCCTTAATTTTGCATATGTTTGACACCAAAAAAATGATACCATGTTGTAAAATGAATATAAAATTGAGGGTTAGCATTGTTGAGCACACAATTTTGAAAGATTATGAATTGTCATTAAAGAATTCTTGAAAAATTGTGCTCATCCACTTAATCATCTTATAACATATAATCTATTGAGTAGTCATTATTATTATTGAGTTGTTATTAAGAGATTTTGGATAATGATTTGAATACATAAGAATTGTCATGAGATGATGTATCCAAAATCATTAAAGCTTTGTTTTTCGAAAAACTCCCCCTCAAACATTGACTCATTTTGAAAATGACACTAGATATAGAATAATTGTCTTGGAAATCTTTATGAGGGATGGAGTGTTGACCCCACAATTTTGAAAAATTATGTTCAACATTTTGAAAAACATCATGTTAGAAGACTTCTCTTCTAATTCTAAGGATAAGTGCACTGAAACGTACACTATCCTTTGTCGTTTGGGTCCGAGTTGCAATCTGAGAGCGATTACAAGTCATCAAGAAAAATAGAAATGACATGTTTTGAAAGCATTTGAAACTCCTGTTCGAACTTCATTTACACGCCCGTGTCGATGTTAATCAACATTTCTAGGTACGTAAATGTTATCGATTCCAAGAGACATGTCGAGAAGATTCTTTTTGTGAAACATTTTTTGATTTTTTGATTTTGTATTTTTCTTTTTAAAATTTTATATTTTTGTATTTTTCTTTTTTCAAAAATATGTACATGTTGATGTTTGATGAAATATCAAGCAGATTCATTTGTCAGAACCTCCAGTTCTGCTGGAGTGTCACAACATTCTCTACCAATTTGTCCATGACAAGATACTGAAACCTATCTTCGGGTAAGGCTTTAGTAAACATATCAGCTAATTGGTATTCAGTTTTGACAAAGTACAATTCAATTATACTATTTTCAACATGTTCCTTGATGAAATGATATCGAGTATGGATGTGCTTGGTACGGGAGTGCTGCACGGGGTTGTATGAGATTGCTATGGCTGACTGGGAGTCGCAATACAATGGTATTTTGTTATAGTTGAAGCCATAATCCTTAAGCTGTGTCCTCATCCACATTACTTAAGCACAAACTTTGTAGGAAAAAGCCACCTTAACTCAGCATTGATGATGGACATTGCAGTACAGTCCTGCTTCTTTGGCATCCAGCTGACTAACTTTCACCTAGGAATTGTGATTCTACAAGAAGTGCTTTTACGAGTACTCAATGCTTCCGGCTTGGTGGCATTTTGAAAAAGCTATTAGTTCCAAGCTCCAAAATCCTTGGATACCTGGTCCCAGTAATGGTACCCCTTAAGTATCAAAAGATCCTTTTAACTGCTTTTGAGGTGTTTTCAGTCGATACTTGCTTGATATCTTGCTCAATAAACATTACTGCTTGCACTATATTAGTCTACTAGATGTAGATACATGAGTGACCCGATTTTACTAAGGTTGTCAGTCTCCATTTCCACTTATTTCTTCCTGTTCACCCCCACCTCTTATAAGGGGTTCAAGGTTTCTGGCGCCGTCGCGAGCTCCCAACGCTCCTGCCAATCGACGATCAATTTGTTCGTTAATTCCTTCATGTGTCCTTGATGCTCCAGATCAGGTGTTAGGCATTGTCCTACAACATAACAATATACAATACGATGGAATTCATGGCGATACGAGATTGTTAACGGGGTTCGAATAAAATAACAAGTCTCATTATACGGAAATACATGATCACAATAACTTCATGATAATGCCACAATTTAGTAATAATATAGCATGTAACAAGCAAAAGAAAATATATCATTAAGTCAAGAATATCGAGCATAGAATAATAATCATTAGATTTCATATCATCAATACTAATGGTTACAACATGGTTTCAAAATATAGGATTTACAAATCCCTAATAACTAGCTACTACTAGGTGCTACGGGTCAACACTAGGATACTCAAGAAATAATCTAAGAATGGTAGCCCAAATGCCTCATGGCATAAGCCTCAAGCCTAGCAATCCTCATGCGATCATAAAATCTAAAACGCCGAATCTGTCTCATCTCCATCTAAACACGCAACTCCCTACGCTGAGACCGGGTAACTCTCTGACTCGCAACATCTATCATGTCTCTAAGTCTCATATTATCCCGCTCCAGCACTCTGATTATAACACCTCGTGTTTTAGGTCATTGTACGACATTATGTAATCCACTAATTATTTTTAGGGTTTTACGCGTTTGCTTTTAAATCGTAATCGTTAAGCTAAATCGCGTAAACTAAAAATGATCGTTCAATGTAAACAGGCATTAAACAATTAAATGTTTACATCAAGCAAGTGTTAAATGATTATTATGAGGATAATTATCAACTTTGTTCATCTTATTTTTATTGGTTACGTAAAATGCTTACGTTTCGCAATAAAATGCGTTTCGGCATTCCCGAAAGCACCAAAACATAACTACGCTTAAACGAATACCCACGATTATACCCAATACACAAAATAATCAATATAACATCACATATATGTGTATGTGGCCGAATTCCAAGAGATAGGACCAAGTAATATCTTGTTTGCATGACTACTCTCCATAATATCTAGATATTATGAATATCAAGGGAACAAAGCCTTACACCTTCACATGCACTTGACCAATTGCCCTAGGAACCTTCCTTGAGTCCTTGGTCAAGTATATAATGCCTAAGCTAGCAAGTAAACACACATCTTCCATTTTCCAAAGTGTAGCCACGGCTCAAAAACCTTAACAAACAAAATCCATAGCTTGATTTTCTTTCACCATATTAGTGTTTACACATCATACTAAAGCTGACGACCTTATCACAATCTTAACCAGGGAATGTTGATATAATAAAATGATAGTAAACAGCCATGTCACGCAACCTGAGTAAATATGTTGAGTCTTAGGAAGATTGTACTCTAGAACTTTAGTTTTAAGAGTTATGAGTTTGATTGAAGAGTTTGGAATTATTGTATCACCGTTCGGGCCATCATAATTCAGAAGTCATTCAGCAAACGTTTGAGGAGCTAGGGCACTTTAAATCGTAAACCCAACAACTCAGTCAGAACGTAATACCAAGATGAAACCTCTTAATATGAAGCTCCCTAGTATTGTGATACGATATAATCGGTTTTAAGCGTTTTAATCCATATCTGGAAATGTTAAGCACGAGAAGCGTTAATTAAAGTTATGTCTTGTAAGGTTTTAAACATGATTTTATACTTTTTCAAAATGTTACATTTTAGACCCTGGGGTTTGAAAAATTGCAAATAGGCCCTTGGAGTTTGCATTTTTACGACTTTGGTCCTTCAACTTTTATTGATATACCAAATAAACCTTGGACTTTGAAAAGTGACATAATAGACCCTTATAGTTATAACTTTGATAAAATGACACTTTTAGTCCTTTTAGTTATAAGTTTCTGAAATTTACGATATATACCCCTTGCATGGATTATAATTACAAAACATGTCCAAATTGCCATGCAAGCTTATTTTAACATTTCAATAGACATTTATAAGTTATAATAAACTAAAATATGAAGTTTTAATATAACACAAGTTTAATTTAACGATTCGTTAAGCTAGGAAGCAAAACGGGTCATATTAGGGTTTCAAAACGTAAACGCGCGGGTTTTAAGTTCAAATTCCTTCATTAATCAATAAAGTGGTTATTTTAACATTAGTTAAGCATGATAGGATAGATTATAACAATATTTAACCATTATAACAATTAGTTTTAAGAAAAACGCGAAATTAGGGTTTCGGGTGTACGGTTTTGGATCAAAATGGAAAATGAGCATGAATTGGGTTATGAAACTTTAACAAGAGTTTATTTATGATCATATGAACATTATAAGGGTGTAGTAGCAGAATTAGAACATTCAAAACCTGGGTTTGAGCTTCAAGGAGCAAAAATGGTGGAAACGGGTCGTTTCGGGTAGTATTTCCACTCGTACGCCTTGTATCTTTACTCTGGGGCTTCAATTCTTCAAGGCTTCGCTTCTTGAACTTCTTTAATGATCCTAGGATCATATGGGAGCAAAGGATTGCTGCCTTATGGGTTTGAGAGAGGAGATGGGTGGTGCAAGTTCTAAAGAGCTACCAAGGGCTCTATTTATAGTGTAAAGTAGTCTTGGTGACCAAGGTGAAGGGCTGAGGTGTCATGGATCTGATCTAGCTGTGTTGGAGGGTCTAGGGAGGTGATATGGAGGTCTATGGTAGTAGAATAGGTGTGGTGGAGGTGATTTGGGGTGTTATGGTGGTCGCGGCTGATTGGAGTAAAAAGGGAGGGATATGGCTTCATTTGAGGCCAAGGAATTGTTTAAGCAAGTGCATAAGCTGCTTAGGGAAATCTAGAAGGAATCCTTGGTGGTTATTTGCACATGGTAAGGTTTTAAATGTGTTAAAAATGATATAGAAAGGGTGCGGGTCAGATTTGGCTTCATAAGGTTCGAATTCAAGTTTTTGGCTTATATCTTGCATACATTGCTCATGTAACGATTGAAATATAATCTCAAGGTTTGAATTAAGGTTTATCAATGGAAATTAGCAAGTGGTTTTGGTTAAAACGGGTCAATAATGAAGAAAGGAGGTCACGGGTTCTATATGGGTGTGATTAGGGTTTTCTAGACTTTCTTTGCTTATAATTCATGGCTAAAGGATTAAGTTTGGTAAATTATTGATCTTAGTCAGTGTATTAAGGATTAGAAATGATAATTGAGTGGTGGTTCGGGTTATAATGGGAAAATGGAAAGAAATGGTCGTGGGTTTGAATTAGGGCATGTAATGGACTTTTAGGGTTTCCAGGTTTTCTAATTCAAGTATATTGTCAAAGAAATGATGGATACTGATGGTTAATGATTTGTAAACTCATATTATGAGTTTATAATAGCTCATGGTTGCTTATTTGAGGTTGAATGGGTTAAAAACGAGAAAACGGGTTAAGTGATCATTTAGGGCTTCTTGGATTTGATTCTTGTATAAATGAAGTAGGATTATGAAATAATGATGGAATAGGATTGTCATGGTTGTATAATAAGTTATTACAACTTATTTGAGTATTGATTGAGGTTTAGAACGGATAAAAATCGATAAACGGGTCATGGTTTAGGAATTAGCTCGGTTTTAGGGTTTAAGGTTTTAAATTAGGGTTTTGAGTGCAAAAAGATGTATGAAAGTTTATGAATAGAATAATTAGGGTTTACACATTGTATATTGAGTGTAGTAGCTTGTACATAAGTGATGGTGAAGAAATTAGAATGAAAACGGAGGTAAAACGGCTATTTTAGATGTCATGCTTAATGACTTGTACATTGTGCTTTGAAAACTTGTACTTGACTTGGAGGGAGTTTATATTTCAAATGAGATGTTATATTACTTGTATATATGCTTTAGTAGCTTGTACATTCACTTTAGATATTAACCCTTCATGGAATTAGGGTTTAGAGGTATATGATAACGGTTTAAAGCCCGTTTTGATATAACGTTGCGAATGGTACATTATAGGAATAATGTACTTTGTAATAAGGATATGATGATATTGACTTGACATATTGTGATGTTTGCTTGACATATATGAAGACAGGATTGCCATAGATAGGTTGCGTGAGCTTGTCTACTTTAGTTATGCAAGTTACTTTGTATACTGAGATATTGACAATGCAAGTAATGTAATAAAGCGAAAAATTTCCCCGTATAATTGTGATTATAGTAAAATAGGTTTTTCATTTGATGAAAATTCTTGGGTTGTTGTAATTTATACCTTTCTTGTTTGGTCACACATAAAATTGTCTTATGTTGACCCAGTTTGCTTGGTAAGTTTCCAAATATTGTTGCTACGAGCTATACTATTACATATTGGTAGTGACAGAGTCTTTTCTTGATTTATAACAGCGTCATCAATGGAAGCCTACATTTACACTCTCTAGGACCGAAGGAAGAACATGAAGACATTCTTGAAACGGTATTGTAATTTTGCCTTTGTATGTGTTTTTGTCTAGTAAAAAAGGTGGAGACTTTATGACCATTGTCCGTTGGGTTACCCAGTCATTTTTATATTGTTGGGTAAATTACATCGTTGGTCCCTCAATGCTCTATTGGTTTTCCATTTCCCGCCAAAATACACAATAAATATTTTACACGTTACTTGCACGCTTGGTCCTTATTTTTTTTTAACCACGTTTTACATATACCTTCCCAATGTAATGATAGCGTTTTCGACTCTTTGTTTGTTTAGTCGATTAATCTCCATGTATTCACTTGTATTTAAATACACTTCGCATTTGGTCCTTCATATCCAAAACACACACATACATTCCTTAACTTATTAAACACTTTGACTATCCTAAAACCAAACTTTTTCAATGGCTGCTGACTGTGGGTTTGCACATTTGGAAGAACTCTGACTCTTAGCAAATTCAGGCAAGTTGCGAGATCAATTGCTCATCTATTTCGACATGAATACGCAGATGGAAGTTCAGCTAGCAACTGAAATTAACAATTTAACAAGGCAGTTAGTTGACAGTATAGATGAAAGGTGTTCATTTATACAAGAGCTTGAATGTTTTCCAGGAAATGTGATGGCCTATAAGACGGGGGAGGAACTCAAGGGTCCGCAGAAGGATGATCTGATCAAGGTGATAGAGATGAGGACGATAGCTTCACAGTTGCACCTTTAGGCCTTCAAGGGGTTGCCTTTAATATATCTCTGTAAACGGGAGAAGGTCGGCTTGGAGGGGTTGTCTTTTTTGCTTATGGGTTATTTTTTTGTTAACATTCATGTCCTTCTATTTTTTGATAAATGTATGATTCTAAGTTTTGGTTATTAAATAATGAATCATTTCACTATAATGTCTTGTTGGTATTGTAGTTGTTTGTGTATAAATTACACTGTTCATCCCTGAACTCACACCCGTTAACCCGTTTTGTCTAAACCAAAGACCTTGTAATTTTTTCAACGGTGTTTGACCACTACTCTATTTGACCAAGCTTGTTACCTTGGAGACAAAATAATGGAAATAAGTTGCATAACTTGATTCCCTTAAACATAACACATATACATACAACATAAAATTACAAGAAATATATACAAGGGTAATTTAAGATCCAAAACATTAGAAATAGAAGATAGCACATAAACGACCCATTCTTTGCATTGGCGTTTGTCTTTAGTAAATGCATCATCCATCTATTTAGCATACACCCTTTTCCTCTTTAGTGGTCTTTCTTTTTCCACTAGTTCATTACCACCATGGTTTGCAACCTGTTTACAAACTAGAAATTCAAGGTTACCTTTGTTAACAACATGGTTGGAACCTGTTTACACTTAGCACCATCAATCTCATCATGCACATGACCATCCATCCCCTGTTCCATTGCTTTACTTGGCATCTCTACAAGATCAACATTTTTTTTTCCTATGTTGTTGTTCAAAGGCACCTCTTCTTCACACACGTGTTCGTGGCTAACCTTGTCTTTCATTACCTCAGTGTATTTTTCTAAATCAAAGGCATTAATGCCGAATGTAAGTTTAATCTCAAACAAAGATCTTTTCCATTCAAATTCTTTTCTCCACCTTTTTTCCATTTTTTTCATTCTTGGACTCATCAGACCATGGAGTTGGCATCAACAACTCACTGTCAGAGTTTAATAAACATACTTCACTTGGTGAACATTCAGTTTCATTGTTAGCCATGTGAAGATGTTATGGTATCGTTAGTTTTTTCATAATTTTCTGGAAACCAAGTGAAAGTGTAACTATTTAGATGAAAATGGCATTTGAGGTGGTCTTAGGTTTTTCTCTATTTATGTGAACGGCCGTAAAAAATATGGGCGTGTAAACGGGAAAGGACTAAATATAGAAGGTGTACTAGTGCAGTTTAAAACAATATACTTCAGGGACCAAATTCATAGATAAGCTTATTCAATTTTTAGAACAATACAAGTGAATATTTGGGAGAAAAAGTCAAACATAGTTTACCTTACACCCAATTTAAGACTAGTGTAAACTGTTAACAAGGTAAAGCAGTATTGCAGTCATCTCTAAAAATGAATTCACCACCAAATAATGAATGGGAACAAGCCCTTCATATAGACGATTTCGATCTTTGACTTACCCTCGTCGTCTGTCCCAGCAGCAACCCTCACATAGTCCCTGAGATAACCACCACCACCCAAACCCTATTTTTATCTCAAAATAATCAAGTTGATAATTGTGTTGTGAAGCCTATTAGGATAATACCAGGTCCTGCTGGTATTGTTCAAACGGCCAAGCTCCGTAAGATAGATGATACTCGGGAAGGTGGGGAGGAATCCATAATGTCTACACTAGAGTATATTAGAAAAGTTATTGAGGATGTGGGTGAAGATGACGATTTTACGCGTGTGTCATGGCTTAGCATGCTTGACTATGTCAATGTTGATGGAGGGATCGTAACGGGTTATTTTGGAGATGCCAAGAAATTTCTCAAGAATGGGAAACTTGAGAAAGTTGTTGCAGTTATCAAGTCTTGTACTCCGAATGCGATGGGCGATCACACAATAACACTCAAAGACCTTTCTAGTACAATCTCCGGTACTATTCATTACAAAGTGCTTATAGAGGAGAGGTTTGCAAAGGCGATTACCATAGGAGCGGCTTTGATACTTCACAATGTTTCTGTCTTTTATCCTAAGCAATTAACTCATCATTATCTTAACATTACAAAGAAAAACATGGTCAAAGTATTCCACAAGGATGGTAGGTCTGCATAGTTTCTATGCTCTATTCTGAATGTTGCAAAGAGTATTTGTTGACTTTGGCATGTCTTAGTAACTAAAATACTTTTCTTCGAATTGTTGTATACAAATTTCTAACTTGTCAAAACTATGCTTTATAAATATGGCACAACATTAGTGCAACTGCAGATGCATGCATAAGAAAAGAAACACCACATCAAAAACAAACAAAACTTACTGAACAAACAACTTACTGAACAAACATCAACTTAGAAAACAAAATTCATCATCTGGATACACATGACATAACAAGATCTAGCGGTCTACTAAAAGCTAAACATCTAACTTGAAAAACAAACACAACTTACGGAACAAACAACAACTTATAAAACAAACACCAACATCACTCATCATCTGCATATTTTTTCACCTCCTTTTCGACAAAATAGGAAACTATATCTCTTAAACCATCATAATTATTTTCTACGCGTTCTCTTATTTCATCAGTGTACCAAACGATGTCACTGACCTTTTTTCCAATACCTTCGCGTAACATTACCTTCTTCGTCGACTATGAAAAACTTACCGTTATCACTTACTGTCGACTTGTTTTTAGTTATAGCGATTGATGAGGAGAATTAGAGGGTGAGTCTTCTTCGTCGACCATGGGAAAATTACCGTTATCACTTACTGATGACATGTTTTAAGTTATTAAGATTATTGGGTGAGAATCAGCGGGCGAAATACAGTGTGTAAGAATGGAAAATCTGGTATCAACTTAAATACTTGGGTTTGAGGGTCCAATGGTGTATCTGGGTTTGGTAGTTCAATGGTGTAATTGGGTTTCTAGGACTAATCGTGTAAGGAAAACCATAATTCTTCATTTTCTTGCCAAGAGATTAGCCAGCCAAGAAAGTAGCCCTTTTGTCCACCAATAGAAATATAAAACATAGTTACAGGTGTAACACCTAACAATCAATGTTAAATAGGGACCAAACGGGCAAACCCGGTTATAACATCAAGGACCAAATGTGTATAAACTCTTATGATACTAACATGCTTTTGTAACTAAATTATGACTTTGACTTATCTGGCAATTAAGTGGACTATGGAACATAGTAATACGTGTAACAAACAACATTCACTATTATATAGGGACCAAACGGGCAAACCTGGTTTCCACATCAAGCTATGTATAACCTCTCATGCTACTTATATAGTTTTGCAAACGGGCAAAACTGGTTTCCACATCATGGACCAACTGTGTATAACCTATCATGCTACTGAGTATTTTTTTTTCTAGAATAAGTAAAATAGGTCACAAACAGCTTAAATCAGTCCTAAACAATTGAAATTATCCATTTGACACCTAAGTGTACTTTTATGTTTGCCTCTAAATGGACTTAGACAGTTGCCACATATGTGGATTTTGATGTTTGCCACTTATGTGGACTTGAATTATATACTCTCCTAAAACATATTAGTTTTTGGAATTACAGAAAAGACCATTCACTTGTACCACCTGTTGTACTTGACTGTGTTGATATACCATCACCTATTTCTTTTCCATCTGTATTCCTTGTTTCACTTAGCGGCACTTAAGAATTGGTAGAAGGTTGACTTGCAAGTTGAGTGGGAGTTCTTTTTGTGGACTAATTCTTTCTGTTTGTACTCTTTTCTTTGTCCATCTAGTATGGGATGAACCTTGACTACCAACACCTGCACCACCTGGACCACCTGCACCACCTTGACCATCAGCAATAGACAAACCTATAACAGGACCAACATCTGATCTACCTGAACCATCTTGACCAACTACAGGTTTGGTTTGTTATCCTTGCCTAGATGCACTACCACTGGCTTCTACATTGTTGCCACCTACATTAAAAAATCCTTTTAAACTATTCTATGATATTTAGATTAAAGACACACTTATAACTTGAAGCTCAATTAACTACCTGTTGTTGCCTTTCGACCTTGTCCTTTGCATGTTTCCTTATTGTGTCAAGTGTTTCCGTAAGATTGACATGTAATGGTTCTTCCTTTCCTGCTTAGTTTACCATCTTCACAGATGGTTCATCCTCGTGTTTAGACCTCTTACTTTTCTTCCTTGGTCGGCCTACCTGAACATGATGCTTAGGTGGCAAAAGTGTTGTTGGACATGTGGACTTCTCCTAGTACTTGGTCCCACAAATTGGTTGTACCTTGTGAGAGTATGTTTCCCTCCATGTAGTCAACCAATAACAATGATTTACCCATGATTTTGGGGGTGGTGCCACCTGGTCATTCAAAGCCATATTCCAACAAGCTGCAACATCATGCTTATAAGGAATCCTTGTCAATTCCCATTTCCTACATGAACATGTCATAGTCACTACATCCACAACACACTGATCACCAAATGAACCTGAAACTTGATACTTATTAGCTCCATTCCATTGTACTTTTAAGAAATGAGCTTCTTTCTTAATGGATTCATTGATTTTGGTTGCACTAGGGGTCAAAGGACCATCACATTTATCAATGACACTTTGTACATTCATTATTCTCTTCATGCAATACTCCCTGATGTACTCTAAAAGTGTAATTGCCGTCTTATCCCTACCTCTAACTATTTTACTATTAAAGACCTCACAAATGTTGTTGAGTGATAAATCAGATTTGGATCTACCTAAAATTTAAAATATAAAATCATTAAATGCTATACAAGTATACCTAGAAGTCATAATATGGGAAGACCATAAAATTAAAAGTAAGTAAAAAACTGTGTTGGCGATTAAGAAAAAAACACTGATAGTCACATAGCTATTTTAAAAGTTACCTAGAAAAGTGAGATTCTAGCCCAGATGTACTTGTTGTAGCTTGTTCAACCATTCATGTGCCTTAGGATTCATCTTCTTAAGCTCCAACATACACTTTTCAAAATCCTTAACACTTGTAGCAGATGCAGATCTCCACAACAAATCCTTGTATTCTTGTCCACACCATCCCTGCTTCATATTTTCATGTATGTATCGCAAGCAATATCTGTGTTATGCACTTGGGGACACAGTTTTAATGGTTGGAATAATACCCTGCATGAACCAATTTATTAATCAATTACGGATTCATTTCATTCAGTAGTAAATAATTCAACAAGTGAAGCATAATACTAACCTTTTGTCTATCATTGATGAATGTGAAATTTAAATTGGGATGCAGATCTATGTCATCACCCAAACACTATAAGAACTAACACCATGAACTTTTACTTTTAGCTTCAACCAAGGCATAGGCCAATGGGTAAATTCTATTGTTTGAATCAAGTCCAACAGCTGCCAATACATGGCCTAGAAATGGCCCCTTCAAGAAAGCATCATCTAAGCCTAACAAATCTCTTCTGCATGCTCTAAAACCCAATTTTAATGCTCCCAAATAAATGTATATTCTTTGAAACACCCTAGTAGGCAAAAAAGGATCAGTATTCCTTTCAACTGCAATCTTGATAGTGGTATTGGGGTTTGTAGACTGTAACTCAATAACACAGTCTCTAAGCATAGAATACTAAAAAACGTGATGTCCTTTAATCTCTCTTTTAGCTTTAGCCTTAGCTCTGAAAGCTTTGCTCATAGATATTTGAACCTCCAAGTCACGTTGGAGCTGGTCTTGAACTGTCTTAACTGGGATCTCTGGATTAACCCTGACTTGATCAAATATCTCTCAAACAAGAATATGTAAGTGCAGTGTTTGATTTCCCTAGATTGAAGGCATTTATGTGCATCTCTGTGTGTCCTCACCACCTAAATTTTTGAGGGTTTCTCTTTTCCCATATACAAGACCCAAGGGCAGAGACCCCCTTTATTATGTGCATCTAAAATAGAAGAACATGCTTGACTATCATCATTAATACCTGTATTCTTCTTTTTTTTTACTCCTAGTACTTGGGCCGCTTGATCCACTAGGCCCAGCTTCCATTCCATGATTTGGGTCAGTTGGTCCAGTACCTTGTAACATTGTAAGTACATGCACTTTTCCATCACATCTTGCTCTTATCCTGACATTGTCATTCTTATACAGCTTCAAATTTCTTCTGCTTATAATGGAATGCAGGTAGACTATGTCCTTAGCCTCTTTTGTAGTTGTAAATTTCTGGCCAGTGTAGAATGAGTATTTTCATTGACCACTAGCATTTATAACCCCTTCCATTTCTCTGCTCAATTAGGCTAACCTTCTCCTCCTATAATTACTTGTTTTATAATCATTACCAAGGTCACTATCAAAATCATCCGCATTGATGACATCCACATCCTCTCCTTCTAAAACATCATCTGGCACTAGATTAGTGACACCAATGTTGTCAAAAGGAAGATCCATGCTAATACCAAACAAATGAACATTAACATCAAGCTCTACAATTTCATTCTCTTCATCTATCAAAAAATCTTCATTTTCATCATCATTATCTGTACCTGTATCTTCACTAGACTGAACATCATATTCAGTTTCATATGCAATATCTATTCCTTCATCATCATAGAAGAACTATCTATCACTAGGAGCTGATTCATCTTCCTGGCCATTACCTTGTTCAGCATCTTCTACAGAAATCACATAATCTTTAAGTACAACATCTTCCACAGTGGGTTCCTGAGTTCCAGCCTCTTCCAATGGGTTCTTGAGTGCTAACCTCTGCCACAATGAGTTCTTGAGTTCTACCAACATCTGCTTCCTCAGACCCAAAGAGCTTAGATTGTGTTTCAATTTGGGAAACATTTAGGTTTACAGGTTCATTTATGTTCAAGTCCAAGTCATCAACTCCAAATGACTCATCATGACTTAACCTAGAACTTTCCACACCACTCCTCGCAACATCAGCAAAGCCTGCCTCTTTATCCAATTCTGTTTACTCAAATGATAATTGCCTCATCACATCATCTATAACCTGACTATCAGTTGCTTGTTATGAGACAAAACTCAGGTTTATGTCACTAAACTACGACGGTATTGTTAGGAGAACATGGCTTTATGTGTCAAATCCATGTACACTACTCAACTGTGTATATGTGATGGCAGACTCATCAATGGGAGGGGTTAACGTACATTCAGGCATATACCTAGGTGTAATGGACTCACAAACATAATCCTTACAAGGTGTACTTGAATCATGTTATGGCAAAGAGCTAGCTGTGACAAAGTCACAAACAGGTTCCTTAGTTAGTTCACTAGACTTATGTCAGGTCAACAACAACATTTTTTTAGTTCTATTTGTTGCAATGCTACCAGGCTCATTAGTAATATCTTCTATTGTTGCCCTAAACCGTGGTGGTCTAATGTAAGAGTCTAGAGCCATAACACTATGTTCTATATAGACCTCAATCAACTTAAAACTTTTAACAACGGTAGCCAGGCAACGAACATCCTCCTCACAAGCCAAAGCATACAACCCTTCATCTAGACTAGTGAGTGGTATAAGATAATTATAAAACATGGGTTTAGATTCACCTGTGTAACCTAATTCAACAACCATCATGTTCAGCGCAACGACAGTAAAAAGATCGATATCAACCATATTAAATATGTCGACATGACCACTGACATACATTCGGCTTGGATACCTTTGAAATTTTCCACCATGATGTATTCGAATCAAAAACATATTAGGTGCATTATCTAAAAATCAAAATCAAAACCTACCTTCATAAATCGACAATAAAACAAGTAAAGAACACTACATTTGTAAAAAATAACTTTAAGCAAAAGGGCTTCAAATCATTACCATAAGCCGATTCGAGATCTTCTATTAGTTGCTCGGTGGTGCCCGTCCATTGTCTTCTACAGAGCTTCCATCCCATTTAGTCCTCTAACACCATTGCATGTAGGGTTTGAACACAGAAAAATAATGTAGGTATGCTTGTGTTAGTGATTTGTGTGAGAGTAGTAATAGGATTTGAGGGAGAATAATCTTGTGAAATGATAGGGATGAGATGTGTAAGTGAAGTGGAATAGTAAAAAAAATTAATTGGTGATGTGATGGGAAGTGTACATGTGTACCCAAAATTTTTATAAAGTTAGGGACCAATGGTGCAGCAACATACATTTATACGAAATTACCATAATACCCATCACTAACGAAGCGACTTAACGACCATTCATCCATTGGGACCAAGTACGCACCAAAATGACCACTACCGGGACCATTTCCACCGATTTTCAAAACCGGGGACTGAACGGGTAAACAGAGGTGAGTTCAGGGACCAATGGTATAATTTACCCTTGATTTAAATAAAAAACAAAACCTAACTTATTCAACATTATTATCATCAACAACAACCCATCATCTTCTTCAACCCATCATCATCCACAACCACTACCATCATCATCTTTAACCCATCATCATCCACAACCACCACCATCATCATCTTTAACATCTCACCTATTCACCATCAAAAATTAATCAAATAAAACACCACAACCTAATTTTCCTATCTAAAATTACATCAGATCCATACAAGCAGTTAGGTAAAACCAACTTCAAAACATATAAGCAGTTTGGTAATTACTTATCTAGTACAATCCCCAACTATTTTTATTAGCCATCATTAATAACTCAATTACTGCTTCGCAACTATTTAACTCAACAATACACATATCACAAAATTATATACTTTCATGTAAAATGAATAACATGTAACTATAATCGAACATTTTCACCACAATAAACTTCTAATCAACACAATAATTTATTCATCATTTCTATGCAATAAAAAAACCTTAAATCATTAAACAAAACTCATACATCAATATAATTTTACATGTATAATAAAAAATAACCATTTCGTAACGATTTTAGCTCAACATTTTCACCTCAATTAACTTCAAATCAACACTAAACTAGCTAAAGAATACAGTAAAATAAAAAATAAAATAAAATACACAAATTGACTCGGATCATATACACTTACATATATATAACTTGGATCAGAATCACCGTCACTTGCAGAAAATTAAATGACACCAAAAACAGAAGCAAACGACGACGTATAGCCATCGAATAAAAAGTATAAAAAAAGGTTGGTTACAAAATCACAACAGTGAAAAAAATGATGATTAGCAGGTGGCGGCGGCGACGGGATGGAATCAGGAGGTGGTGGTGGCGGCGGTGGAGGATGAAGATTGAAGGCTTGAATTGTTGTTGTTTTTGGTGATGACTTCAACGATGATGTTGTTGTTGTTGATGTAAGGGATGATGATGACGTAATTAGAGTACAAATATTTGGACCATTTTGGGGACATTTGTGTTAAAATCATAGATCTGATTGACCTCATTTACGCTGTTTATAGATCTGGTGATGTATTTATTTTTTGGTGATGAATTTTTTTAGGCATAAAGAATTTATGTTCTTATAATCTAGATGTGGATATCCAAATAACTAAGATAGAGATGATGTATTTATGATTTGGGTTTGTTTGTGGATTGTTCTTTTTATTTAATTTTTATTGATTTTTAAATTTGGAAAAAGTGATGGTATCAATTAAAATAAAATACAAATACAAAGAAAAAAGAAAAGAGAATGAAGACAAGGGTATATTGGTCATTTTAGTTCGACCAATGTCTAAAAGTGGAACTCAATGTTTGCCACAAGGACGATTTTTGCAATTTCGATACCACGCAGACCAAACGTGCAATTTGGCCAAACCACAAGGATGATTTTCGCAATTTTCTCTTATTATGAACACACAACAATGTAATTGGCAAACATGAGGATTATCATTCTTTGTTTATTATGGTAGAAATATTTATTATAATTGTTACAGTTATTTCATTCACAATTATTGAAATAATGGTAAACAAAACCTTCAATGTGCAATACGAAAAAATGACAACACTTGCAAAATGAACACTTAATTAAAATTCAATGTCTAAACTTCGTGCGTGCATGAGTATTAAAACTAGTAGTAGTAGTAGTAGTAGTAGTAGTAGTAGTAGTAGTGGTAGTAGTAGTAGTAGTAATAATAATAATAATAATAATAATAATGATGATGATTTTTATGCCTACTAATCCTGCATACAAATGTACCTAATGATTTGATTGGTTGATTTAAAAAAATGATTGGTGAGAATTTACAGAGAGAAAATACATAATACAATTGTACAAATGATGTATGCATTAAGTATGTATTTAAGCATGTGTTGTAAGTCTAAATAGCACTACTCTATCTGGTTTCTTCCCTTTTCTTTCTCTTCTTTGGGGGAATTAGAGGCAGACGCGGGTACATTACTGAAGCGGATCCGGAAGTTCTTCGTGGCTCGGGACATTGAGGCACGTTCAACTGTTCATATATTTAATAGGATCAGTTTCGCTATTGTTAAAGGAGTGGGAGCCCAGATAGTATCTCGGCTCCCCTTAAATTTTTGTAAATCTCTCGAGTTTCTTAATAAAGTGATTTATAATAATAATAAAAAAAAATATTTGCAATGATACAAAAAATATGTATATATAAATCATGATTATACCCTATATTAAGCCTAAAAACTATTTAATAATAATAATAATAATAATGTATAAATATTGATTATTTAAAATATAAAATTCTAAATTACAACGTAATTCAAAACTTTTCATCAAACTTCTTATGTAATCTGAATTCCCACTTGATGTAATTATAATGACTGAATTACAATTACAGGGCAAACCAAACAACCTACGTAATGTAATTTAAATTACAATTCCCTTCACTATGCGAACCAAACAACCTATGTAATGTAATCAAATTACAATTACATCCAGTTGCAACATATTACAGCGAACCAAACGTCCTCTTATTTTGTTTGATGGAATTTAAGTAAGTTTAATTAAACTGAATCCAGTTTTGACTTTTATCGACTAATAAGAATGCTTAATTTTACTACGTAATCAAAATTGTGCACTCTTATTGGTTCATTCAAGTTGTTAAACTTCTTAATATAATTTCTTCAGTTATTTATAATAACAATATCAAACTGGATCGGATGACCAGATTCAACACCACAAACGTGTACGTACGACAGAAGTCATTTACAATATATCAAGAATCAAGATTCATTTTCCTTTTGAAAATCGCTATATTTACAGATTTGGATTGTGATCGAACATATTACATTTTTTATGTAACACTATTCATTATAGTGGTTTTTAAATAGGTCTAAAATCTTTTAAGGAGATTCATAAATTTGTAAACCATATTGAGAAACCATTTCAATCATAGATAGAATGAAAAAACCAAAGACTTTGAAGATGTCTAAACTATTTTCTAATATCTTTTTTATTTTTCTTTTTGAAAATGGTGTTTGTATTTTATGATATGAAATTTTTTATAAATAGATTTATTTATTGTAGAAATAGGTTTATATATTATCAAAAAGTTTATAACTTGATATATTTATAGTATAAATCTTTTTAAATATTCATTATAATGGTTGTCTTAAATATTATAAAACCCCACATAAACCAGGAGCACCGGGTTTCATTAATGCTTTTATACCCGGTGACACGATCCGATTTTTAACATTTATAATTTTTGCCCCACACGTCATTTTCTCTATACATTTTCTCTCTCACACACTTCCAAGTAACAACACGTAGCATATCCATCTCTCTCTAACAGATGTATATCACTCGGTCTCTCTCTCTTAAACCAGATCTCACCATCCTCATTATCTCTACCGCTCTCTCCCTAAAATTAAAACATGCAATTAGTGGTCGCTCTAAGCAGTTGTTTGATTTTGTGGGTTTTGAAAGCGTCTGTTAATTACCAGGCGATTTATGCAAGTGTTTGCTTTTGTGGGTTTTGAAACCCTTTGTTATCGCAATAACAGATGAGACAAGGGGGTTTCTTTGGTAATGGTGGTTTTGGTGGTTGGTGACTATTTTCGCTGTTTCTAAACAAGGTATTTAACTTTCTTTGTGATTAAATTGGTTTTTAAATTAAGTTAATGATCTGTAGGGCCAACTGAATGATTATCAAGTTTCCTAGGTTTGGTTTATAATTTTGTTTTTTTATAAAAAAGGCTAGTTAACTTTGTTTGTGAAAATGGTTATGGGTTGTGTTGATGATTCTTAAGGTTAATTGAATCGCATTATGGTTATCTGTTATGATGGTTGGTTTGTTGATGTTTCGCTCATGGTTGGTTGCATTTGCTTACGCTTGCTTTCCTTATCTCATGGCAGCTTATTGTGTTTGCAACTTACAAGCTATGATGATACTATTACATTTATCCGTTTGTTTGGGTAAAAGTAACCCGTACCTTGGCAGGGCAGCACCACAAGCGTGGTTTTTGCAGCCATGATGGGTCGGATACCCTTTGTTGATGCTTGCTTAATTTGCGTTTCTGTGTTTACGATTCTAGAACTGCGATAGGTTGCTGGATTGTGGTGGGTAGTCGACCCGTACCTTGGCGGGGCAGCACGACGTCGTGCTTGCAGCCATGGCGGGTTGCATACTCTTTTATCCCGTCCTGCAATCTTAAATCCTGTGCCTAGCATTTTCTCTGAGGTTTATATTCTATTTTGTGTTGTTGCGCAATGCCAAGGAATTGATAACCAAATAACATTTGATTGGTAACTTTCTTTTAATTGCTTATGATATTCTAACCTGATTTTGTTAGTTATGTCAGGTTCAAGGTTTGAAGAAGCATATGCAGCGGCTTAATGCCCCAAGTGCCTGGAATCTTGGTGCTTTTGTAAGTTGATCGTTGTTTCTGTATATATATGAATATCCTATTTTTCCAGTTATAAGATCTCTAATGTTTTCCATTTTGTTCAAACAGACTACTTAGCAGTCGTAGACTGCGAGCTCTCTTGGATGCTTTAATGCTCATTCTTCCAATGTCGTTTCACCCATCTTCATACCCGCTGGTCAGGACCCTGCCCAAAATATACATTCAGAATTCTCACCATATTGCTATGATGGAGGCTGTCAATGGTGGAAAAGACCTAAACGTGTTTGTAACTATGCCTGCCATTGAGGTATTGATCGTTTCTTAGCTTATTTTTTTCCAGACCATGTCTATGTGGGTGAATGGGCCAATCTTCGTTTTGTAAAAGCAAGTTTGGTTCATATCAAATAAGTACTTTGAAGTAAGCATGTCCCATATTAGAAATGGCCCAAAAATAAGCAGAAAAGCAGAATTGATTTACACATTTCAAACTGCTCAAGTAGTTGTTAAGCTGAAAAAATGTGCAATCCCAAACACTCAACAAAAACTTTTATGTGATTTAGTGATTGAACTCTATGAGATATTTATGGACTGACAGCTTACACACCTTTCTGTCCTTCATTTTGGTAAATGAAGTGAGTTAATTGGTGTTATTATGTGCTATCGTTTATTAGTAAGCTTCAAAAAGGGGTTCTGATATAAAACTTTGTTTTTCTATCAGACAAGCAATGAGGATGGACAACGTTTCTGATTTTTGTTCTGGGAGCTATTACTTTTAGACTAAGTTCTTGGCAGGCTCATTAGATGACAAGAAAAGGTTTGCTTGTTGCTCTCGTTATTTAATACGCTTTTTTAGATCGCTAGTGTTCTGTGTTACTAAAAGTATTTACGTTGTTCTCTTAGACCATATCTACTTGATGACTATGAATAAAGTGTTAGTTTTGTTGCTTGGTTATAGTCAAATATATATATCTTATATATAAACTATATATATATATTATATATATATATATATGCCTTTGTTATATCAAAGTATTTCTTACTATGACTCCTGTTTTTGTTATGTTTCCTTTTTTTCCCCTTTGTTCTTCCACTTTTCCATAAACAGTGTCGAGTTCTGACCCCATTTATTAAAAGTGGATTTGGATTTATTGATATTGGTTTTACGGTTTATCTTAATGGGTTAATGCATTTATGAAGCTAAAAAAATCTAATTGTTCATGTTTTGTCAAAGGAAGGAAAAAATACGTTCGCAGAGCTGCGACTGTAATGTTTCTTTTTTGTTTTTTACTCTAACGGCATTACACATTTTAAACAGGTCAGATGGAAAAGATGAAAGTCCATGGTGGATTAACAGACTACATCAGGTTTAAATCACCGCTTCTGGTAAGGCTATCTACTTCTGACACCCATAGCTCTCTTCGAGATACAATAAAGCTAGAAAAATGAGAGGGTTGGGCGGGTTGGGTAACTGTCAAACATGTAAAGAAATTATGGCTCAAAATGGGTCAGGTTGGGTTGACTTCAAACAGTCTATCCAAATTTATAAATAGGTTTTCCTGTAAATTCTCCAATGAGAATAAAGAAAGTTTTTGGGCTATTTGGCTTCGGTTAAGTTTCTTCAAAAAAAGTTACGGGCGAAGTTTAGTTATTGCTTATTTTGCTGTGTTATTTGACTTCTAAAAAATTCAAAAACTCTAATGGACACAAAAAGTTACGGTTTCAGTTGTCATAAATAACTATCAGGTAATTCTATATAGATTTTCATCTTAATCTTGCAGATTGATTTCTTCTGTCATCAGATTCATAGTGTAAGATATATACTTATTTTAATCTAATGATTGATTAGCTTGAAAATATACAAACAATAAATAATGATCTACCTATTTACCATATTTTGTAAAATTTGAGTGTGTTCAACCTTTTGTGTATCCAGATCCTATCAGTTATGTATAATGACTCGAACTATAACACAAGTTTTGAACTGATAACATGGCACCATTTTTTCAGTCTTCTAGGTGCCATCTGCAATGGCGTCATGAGCATTAAGGCTATAGTGAAACGGCAACACATTAATGCAGCCAAATGGAAACTGAATCTTAAGAAAATATCTATGTTAAAGAGTTGATTTAAAGGGTGTGATCTCTGATGGACTCGGACACAAAAGCATATCGTACCAGATTCTACCATTATTTTACTGTTTATGGACTCAAACACGAAAACATATCACTAGAACTATGACATACTTGACATATTGTAGGTAATGTTTTTTTTCACATGTCCTTATTGTAACACCCTCGAATCTGAGCACGCAGCGGAATGTTTGAATATCCGAGGGCGTTACATTTTTGGATCAATAGTACAAGATATGAGAACGACCACTAGACGTGTCGTTTTAAAAAAAAGATACATTGGATTAACAAATTACTTGTTTGTTACATAAGCCCATGGCTTCAAAATGTTCAACAATATAAATAAAGATTTCGGTTTATAACAATTGTCCCCAAGATGTAATAAGACCCCAAATCTTAAGTGTTGACTCTTCAATTATTGACTTCCAATGTATCATCGCACCTCGTGCCTTATTGACCTGAAAAACATGCTTAAAACATCAACATAAAGTTGGTGAATTCATAGGTTTATGTAAATCAATGGTAGGACCGCAAGATTTCCAAGTGTATGATTAAGCAACAAATGCAAACATCATAAAAAGTAATTACGTTTTCCTAAGCTCATGACACTGAAGCTCGACGTATGTAAATGCAAATATATTTGCCAACGAGTGTCCGTGAATGATGTGCTAACCCTGCAACATCCCAAATTTGACATTGTATGCGTTCATTCCCGGTGATAGTGTAACATTTCTCATTTTCGTGTCATTGTACGACTCTACTAATTATCACTATTTATTTTAGTCCGATACGCGTTTACTCTTAACATTTACTTTTAAGCTAAATCGCGTAGACTAAAAATAATCAATGATCATTAGCAGAGTCGTACAATGACACAAAAATGAGAAATGTTACATCAGCTAAACAGAAGCACAAAAATAAACAGCTACAAGCTCTAGCTTATCCTATTAGATAAGGTAGTATAAGTCCATGGGAGCTCATCCATGGTTAGCTCCCCTTCCAAGAGCTTAATAATCCAAAGTTGAGGTAATTAACTAGTTTTAAGGTGAAAACACTTGTGTCCAAAGAAATCAAGCATGTAATCTCCCCCGTATTTAATAAAGCAAGTAGTAGAAAAAGGGGCTACGAACTCACCTTGAGTGAATGGTAATCAACAAGTATTCACAATAGAAAAATGTGTCACGAAGGAATCCGAAGGCAACCTAATCCAATATAGGTCGTATAAGTACTAATCACATTGAGTAATCTCTACCATGCATAAGTCTATTTAGCTAATCACCATCTAATTGTTTGAGTGAAAACATATTTATAATTGTAAAACATTTATAAATATCTGAATAATGTAATTATAGTTATTCCTGGTAGGGTATTAGTTACTCCTGGTAGTGTTGTAGTTACTCCTGGTAGTTATAGTTATTACTACTGGTAGTATATTAGTTACTCCTGGTAGTTATAGTCATTCCTACTGGTAGTATATTAGTTACTCCTGGTAGTTATAGTCATTCCTACTGGTAGTATATTAGTTACTCCTGGTAGTTATAGTCATTCCTACTGGTAGTATATTAGTTACTCCTGGTAGTTATAGTCATTCCTACTGGTAGTATATTAGTTACTCCTGGTAGTTATAGTCATTCCTACTGGTAGTATATTAGTTACTCCTGGTAGTATATTAGTTACTCCTGGTAGTTATAGTCATTCCTACAGGTAGTATATTAGTTATTCCTGGCTTTGTAAAAATTGCATTTTTACTCCAATTAAATCCCACCAAGTGGCAATATGTTTAATTATGTCAAAATAAACCATATAAGCCGCCATAGCTTATAAATAAGCTCTAACGAGCTTATTATGGCTTAATGGGCCTTATCGGGCCCATCAAGGTCCATTAAGTGTTCTAAAGGTCTGCTTTAGTTTTAAAAAGTACTAAGGCCTTTGTTAAGCTTATTTAAGCTACAACATTCGGTTTGGCTTATTAATAAGCTCATCGAGCTTATTTTTGGCTTAACGGGCCTCATTGGGCCCATTAAGGTCCATTTAGCGTTTTTAAGGTCCAAAGTGATTTTAATAAGTTCAAAAGGTTCCAATAAGCTCAGTAGGATCTGATAAGCTTAAAATAAGCTCGGGGAGCTTATTATGGCTTATTTCGAGCTTATTGGGCCCGTAAGCCCAATAGCTTAAACCTGATACACCCTTTTTGGTTTCCCTTGGCTCTTTAGCTTATTTCCTATACGTTTTAACTCAGTTTAATCTGTCTTGTTTTTAGCTTATTGGAATAAGCCAATAAGCACTTGTTAATGGGCTTTCGGGCCCATTAATGGCCCGAGAAGTTTTAAATCCATTTGGTTTGGCCCATTGAGGTCCAATAACTTTGTTTTAGTCCGTTAAGCACTTAGAAGGTCAGTTTGCTTATTTAGCTTATTCGATAAGCTAATAAGCCTACTGTTGGGCCTATTGGGTTCGATAGAAGCCCGGTAAGGGTTCTAGTGGTTCGGGCTTGATTTCTTAAGGTCCACTAGCTTATCTTAGGCTCATAATAAATTTTATAAGCCGCTTAAGCCCATAAATAAGCCGTCCTAGCTTATTTGTGCTTATTTGTGGCTTATGGGTTTTATGGGCTCACGAAGATGGGTCGCGAAGTCTAGTAAGTGTCTGAATGGTTTATTAGTGTCTCATATGGTTTCGTTAAATCCCCTAGTACCAAAACAAGGTGTCTAGAATTTCCTAATCGCGATCCATAACATGCAAACGTTCATTAATGTCGTATATATGTTTCCACACCACTACGTCTCGTTTACAATAAAAGTTTACGCATAACTTTCGTTAAATTCATTGGTACGTCTTAGTGTTCACGTATAGGTTCCCTCATACACAAGGTTGCTTGTACCCATAATTTATGCGTGAAACATGTAAGCTTGTAGTTACTTCGTCTAAGTTCTCGCTCGGCGTAACCTTTACATGTTAACGCGACATTATAACTAGTAAACAAAGTGACAAAAATAATACGAGTGGTGTAGTGACTTACAACAGTCCTAGTCTCCTTGATGGTAAGTTTAGATGTAAACCTGACTCGCATACACCCAAACGTGTATAATCCTAAGCTTCAAAGCTTGGTATACCCGGCCCCTAGCTCGCGTACACTTCTTGACAGCCTTGCATGCTAACTTAAGTGTACTTTGTGTCTTTAGAATGAAATGTGGATCGTGTATGGATTCGGTTTGATGTAAGCCGAATAAGATAAGGAGAAAAGAAGAAGTTTATCTTAGTGAGAGAGTTTTGAGAGTTTAGAAATGTATTAAGTGTAGTTGTGAGTGTGTATTTATAGGCAATAAGCTTAGTTACATCTTTTAGTCCTAAACAAAACCAAACCATGCCCTAGGAAGTGGTTTTTGGTGTTTCTAGTTACTCACTTATGGTTTTAGGCTAAACCACACAAGTACCATTCTTAATGACTTGCCTGATGTACAAGATTTTGTTAGATTAGGAAAATCTCAAAGATTTATGCATATACAAGCATATGACGCGGTTAGCCAAGGCAAGGAAATTAAGCAAGTCATTGTCCATTGTGTATTAGCCCTTTAGGAGACCATTAGGACACATATTAATTACCTAGGATTAGTACTAGTACTTTAAGGATCCTTAGTTTGATTTTTGTTAGCTAGAAATCCATATGGGACGATTTGTTTATGGTGATAAACAAATTTTTATTCAGCCTTTTGACTTGCGCAAAATAATTATACAAATTTGGTGTTTACGGGTTAAAAGTGAGTATTGGTTTAAGTCTAGGTAAGTCTAAGTATTTTCGGGGTGTGTCCAAATGTATTTTAGCGCGAAACGTAACCCCTTTTACGTGACAAATAGAAATAAAATACGCAAGGTACATAATTATCTTCTTAATAATTATTTCTTACTCGGTTGATGCAAACCTTAATTTGTTTGATGACCGTTTACATTCATTGATTATTTTTAGTCTACGCGATTTATCCTAACAATAAATATTAAAAGTAAACGCGTATCGGACTAAAATAGATAGTGATCATTACCGAAGTCGTATAATGACATGAAAATGAGAAATGTTATAGTCTCCACCCGTTAAAAGAGCTTTGTCCTCAAAGCTTAAGACCCCGTAGTAGATGACGAAGCCCGGTTTGTGAAGAGTTGTGGGTATTTTTGTTTGAATGAATCTTCACGTTCCCAAGTGAACTCAGGGCCCCGCCTAAAGTTCCAGCGAACCTTAACCAATGGTATCCGGCTTCGCTTCAATCGTTTGATTTCCCGTTCCACGATTTCAACAGGCTCTTCCACAAACTGGAGCTTATCGTCAACACGAATTCCTTCTAATGGCATGACTAATGGTTCGTCAGCGTAACATTTCTTCAGATTAGATACATGGAAAGTGTGGTGAACTCTGCTCAACTCTTGAGGAAGTTCCAGCCTGTAGGCAACTTTCCCAACTTTTGCTAACACTTTGAAAGGTCCGACATATCTCGGGTTCAGCTTGCCCCACTTACCAAACCATACGACTCCTTTCTAAGGTGAGACCTTGAGCATAACTCTATCTCCAACTTTGAACTCCATCGGCTTTCGCTTCCGATCAGCGTAGCTCTTTTGTCGATCCTGTTCTGCTTGCATCCTTTGCTTGATCAGGATGATTTTTTCCGTTGTTTCTTGGATTAATGTCGGGCCAGTCAGTTGGGCTTCCCCAACTTCGGCCCAGCACAATGGTGATCGACATTTTCGACCATACAGTGCCTCATAAGGGGCGGCCTTTATGCTAGCGTGATAACTGTTGTTGTATGAAACTCGGCCAATGGCAAATGCTTAACCCAACCTTTGCCAAAATCGATCACGCAAGCACGTAGCATATCCTCGAGAGTTTGAATGGTTCTCTCGCTCTGGCCGTCAGTTTCTGGATGATACGCAGTACTCATACTAATATCTGTACCCAAAGCTTTTTGAAATGATCTCCATAAATTTGAAGTGAATCTTCCATCACGATCACAGATAATTGAAGCATGTATCCTGTATCTTGCCACTATCCTGTTCAGGTACAACCTTGCCAACTTGTCCAATGGATCGTTCTCCCTTATTGGCAAAAAGTGAGCAGATTTTGTAAGTCGATCCACAATCACCCAGATGGTGTCGAAACCTTGTGACGACCTAGGAAGTTTGGTGATAAAATCCATCGTGATATTATCCCACTTCCACTCGGGTATTTCTGGTTGTACTAGCAATCCCGATGGCCTTTGATGTTCGGCCTTGACCCTTGCACATGTCAGGCATTTGCTAACATACGTGGCGATGTCAGCCTTCATGTTTGGCCACCAATATAATTTCTTCACATCTTGGTACATCTTTTCGGAACCGGGATGGATAGAATATTTCGACTTGTGGGATTCGTGCATAATCACGGATCTTAAGTCTCCATAGCAAGGTATCCAACTCCTGCCGTGTAAACATAGTGTTCCATCGGCACGTGGTTCCAATCTTTCCTTGGGTATATCCCTTCGGATTATACCGCCTACATCTTCATTCACGAGATTCTCTGGTTTCTGGGCTTCGATCTGAGCTTCTAATATTCGTTTGGGGAGATCCAAACCAATTGTCATAACTAAGGCTCGAACCCGCAGTGGCTCAATCCGTTCCTTACGGCTCAGCTCATCGGCCACTACGTTTGCTTTCCCTAGATGATAACGAATATCCCAATCATAGTCACTCAGTAATTCCAGCTAACGGCGTTGTCTCATGTTAAGCTCCTTCTGATCGAGAATGTGTTGTAGGCTTTTATGGTCGGTGAACACGGTGCATCTGGTTCCGTATAGATAGTGTCTCCATATATTGAGGGCAAACACTACCGACCCAAGTTCTAAATCATGAGTGGCGTAGTTCTTCTCGTGAACTTTTAACTGTCGAGAAGCATAGGCAATCACTTTCTCTCTCTGCATTAACACAGCACCTAAACCCTTGTGTGACGCATCACAGTAGACCACAAAGTCTTCGCTCCCCTCAGGTAAGGCCAGAATTGGTGCGCTGCACAGCTTCTGCTTCATTAACTGAAAAGCGTTCTCTTCCTTTTCTCCCCAGTCGAACTTGATTCCTTTCTGAGTAAGTTTCGTCATTGACTTAGCAATCTTCGAAAATCCTTCAATGAACCTTCGATAGTAACCAGCAAGACCTAAAAATTAGCGGATCTCCGTTGGTGTCTTGGGAGATGCCCAATCCTTGATAGACTCTATCTTGGCTGGATCTACATGTATGCCTTTACTATCAATGACATGTCCGAGAAATTGTACCTTCGGAATCCAAAATTCACATTTTGAAAACTTTGCATACAACTTCTCTTTCTTAAGCAATTCTAAAATTGCTTTAAGGTGTTCTTCATGCTCTCTCTCGTCTTTTGAATAAATAAGTATGTCATCGATGAAGACAATTCCGAACTTATCCAAGTAAGGTTTGCACACTCGGTTCGTGAGGTCCATGAATATCGCAGGTGCGTTTGTCAGTCCGAATGGCATAACCTGGAACTCGTAATGGCCATACCGAGTTCGAAATGCTGTCTTTGGAACGTCCTTGTTTCTCGTACTCAATAGGTGGATACCCGGATCCAGATCTACTTTTTATTTTTGAACAAATGATGGATCCTTGAAGTTGATCGAACAAATCGTCCGCATCTCGGGAGTATAACGATTCTTTACTGTTAGTTTGTTTAAACTCGCGTAGTCTATGCACATCTGAATGAACCGCCTTCTTTTTGACAAATAAGACCGGGGCTCCCCAGGTAGGAACTAGGCCTTTATGAAACCTTTGACAAGAAAGCTCCTGTAATTGTTCTGATAGTTCCTTCATTTCGGATGGGGCCAATCGATATGGTGCTCGAGCCACGGGTGCGGCTCCTGGTATTAAGTCAATTTGAAATTCCACGCAGGTCGAGGTTGGAGCAAGACCGGGCAAATCCTCGGGAAACACTTCTGGGAAATCTCGGACGATTGGTACGTCCTCTATCTGTTTCCTTTCCGACTTGTCCTCCTTTTTCTTTGCGGATATCTGTGCCAAAAAGACCTGGCTATCCCTTGGCCATGTACTCTTGGGCTTTTGAACATGATATAACTGTCAACCGAGATTCTCTCTCGTTGCTACTATTCGTTCCGCAAAAAGTCCAAAAGTTTCAATTCCCCGCAGGAACTTGAACAAGTTTCTCATCGCATACGATCACCGCGTGATACCTTCTTAACCAGTCCATGCCGATAATGACGTCGAAACTACCCAGTTCTACTGGCATTAGATCTATGTTAATGTGATGGTGTAAGAAATTACAAGGTGCACCCTCGTAAATGGTGTCTTCTAGACTAAATTTTCCATCCTAGCTAACTCGATCATAGCAATTTTCTAATGAAGTTGGGCGATGTTTATCAAAGAACTAAATGCAGTGGATATAAAACTTCCATCGGCTACCAGTGTCGAATAAGATAGATGCCTAGTGGTTATATAATGAGGAACGTACCAGTGACGCTTTGCATCAGTTTTCCCTGGTGCCTATTTCCCTCTTTATCTTGCATTTCCCAAACTGCATAGTACCCATCCATGTGCATTCCCTGGATTCCCCCTCCATTTTATTCTTAGTTTGGACAATCTCTTTTGAAGTGTCCTGGTGCTCCACAACTCAAAAACAAGAACAACCCTTTGGGAGTTGCCATACCATTGCCCTACTGAGTGTTAGCAACCTTTTGTGTTACCAGTACTCCTGGCAATCGCGAGCAAAGTGGCCCTATCTTGTTGCACTTGTGCACCTCTGGGTGCCCAGGCGCATTAAGGTAAGGATGGTCACTTGCACTTGGGCAAGGAATCCCCCATACGGCTATCCTATTTCGCCTTTCCCCATGTTGTAGGCTCTGGCGACATTCTGCTTTTTGAAGGGTTGCTGTTGGTGTCCATGTTGTTTCTGATGAATCATCAGCTCCTTTTGTTGTCTGATTGCCTTACAGCATAGGGTGAGGGAGATTTTCGGTCCATCAATTCATATTGCCACTCAATAGTCACACCAATGTCTTGGGTTTAGCATCTTTGACGGTCCCCAATAAAAGATGTCAGGAAGTCCCACTGAGGTACTTGTCAACCTTCTCATTTCATTGGCAACAAACTTGTACATACAAGGTTAACTCTTGGAAAGTTCAGATGTTACGCTGTACGGCTCGTTTCCCTTGACTTTTTAGGATTCCACAGCTCGATTTCCAGTTTTTCTTGATTTTCATTTCACCCTGCGGACAATACTTTTCCGTCATCTTTCTCGTTGAGTACTTCCCAAGTCATCGCATATGCATTCTAGGACACTAAGGTTCTTACTGGACCATTCCACAATTCAGAGCAGCACCTAGCAGAGTGCAGGTGGCAACTTTACTTGGTTCTCAACGGCACAACCACTGATATTGAAAACTACTCCATCTTTTCAATCCATCGAGTTAAACCGACTACCCCCTACATACCCCTTTGAAGTTCAAAGTGGCACTCTTCATGAAATCAGCGTAAAAACAGACGCGCATTTTGCACGGTTCTCGGTTATCACCGTGCGAACTGTGCTCCATCCTCATATGTGGCGTTTCGCAGAGAGCTTGATCGATCATTGCTTTGGATGGATTCGGGGTTACTGTTGTTTTGGGTTGTTCGTTGACTGGAAGTTGTTTTGGTCCCTCTTCTGGTTTATGTTCCATGATTTGTCTAGATACACAAAAAGAACAAAACATGATTTTATACGTACAGAATATAATAATATATATATGAGATAATCCACACAAGAGAGGTATAATATAACAAATTAACAATCCATTTCAATCCATAACTTTAAAATTTACATGAAATAGTCCGTCTGAATACACATAATACAATACAAAAGATCTAAGGCTATGCTAGCGGGGTGAACCCCTAATACTGTTAACTGCCTAACAATGACCTAGCAAAATACAGATAACATCGAAATCACTATGATGTGACTGTTGGCGTCCCCGATCCCTCCTGGTGATCCGAATCCTAACCTCGTGGTCCTGCTGTCCAGCTGTCCTCGAACGCTGCTCCTCGCAGTGGCTAACAACTTCCAGCCTGCATGTCGCTCATCTCTCGCCTCATATCTCCTGATGAACTCGGAGAGTCTCACCAACTGTTCCTAGACAGCCTACGAACAGTCCTCGTAAGTAACTGTCAAACTCAGTCTGCTGCAAAGAAAGCGAGTCCTCGTGTACCTGTGCTTTGTGTCTGAATGAAGTACTCTGTGCAGCGTAGCCAGGTGCTGGTGTGCCTGTAGATAGGTCTCCATGTGCATACACATGATACGATGGGTCTGAAGCCTCCTGATGATAGTCGCTGCACAATCCTATCGAACGAGCCCAAGCCTCGCGGGAAGCATAGGCCTCCTCCTCCACCATCCATACGGTCTCCTGGAGAGTCATCCTATCCCCCATAAGTAAATCGACCCGCTGCGAGTTCATATCAACTCGCTGTGATATACGAGACCTACCTTCCTGAGCATCCTCTAATAGGGCATACAAGTCCTGTGTATCCCTCTCGTGGAGCTCAGCAAGCTCTACAACCCTAGTGTTGACCTCTCCCACGGTCATAGGTGCTATCTCTGGAACTACCTCTGCTGGATCTACCCAAGTATCCCTAATCCCGTACCCAACATCTCTAATCCCCTGTCGTCTCTCCTCAGCATCTACTGTGCTGATAAACCCATAGTCTATCCCTTGACCTCTGACAGGTCTAGCAGTGGAACTCTCTCCGATCTCATATCTGGAGCGTATAGTGGACAAATGCAACCTCTTGCGGGGAGCAGCTTCAGAACTCGGGAATATCAATCCCTACGATCACTAGTGATGGTATGGGTAGAGAGGGTGGTAGTGGTGGTAATGTGCGGTGGTGGAATAGCGCAGTAAACAGCACTCAATAGTGAGAGCTTGGGTGATGCTATCCTGAGTGTCTGGAATTTTGGGTTGGACACCCAGATAATGGTTAGTAAAGGTGGTGATGAGCATGTGGAGCAATGGCACCAGCAAGGCGCTCCCCTCAGAGGGTGGTGATAGTGAGATGGGTGGGTGATTGTATGAGTAGGTTCAGGCCAGAAGTCTCTCAACCTCTGCCTCTTGGTGGAAGGGATATGGTAAAAAAAAAAGTCTGGGGTCGGATGGTAATCCTAGCCCCAATGGTAATGTCAGTGGAGGGTGGTGGTACAATAGGCTCTGTTCCCTCAGGTGGGGAAACAGGCTCATCAACAGGTATGATGGTAGTAGAGTCGGCCGGAGCTAAGTGCTCCTCCTCCTCCTCGTCGTCCTCGTCCTCATCCCCATCCCTGGCGTCATCCCTAGATGAGTCGCCATCATCATCATCTCCATCATCTCCCCCGTCCATAGGATAGTCAACCGGACCATCCTCTGCCTCATCATCCTCGTACCCCTCTGGATCCTCCTCAGGATCCGACTCAGTAATGTATCCAGGTGACTCAGCAGTGGGTGAGTCAATAGGTGGTAATGGCTGTTCCTCAGCCGGAAACTCGTGGTCGTCCTCTAATGGTATGTACTCGGGATATATAGGCTCCGGCACATAGTTAGGGTCATGTGCCTGAATGAACATAGGTTCGCGCTCATCCTCATCCTGAGGAACTGGTAGTATCTGTAGATTCTCTGGACCTAGTATAAAATCTGGTGACGGTGGGGCTACTGGCTGTAGCGGGAGTCCGTCGTATCCTAGTACGATGACCCGTGGTATGCCTCCCTCCGATATCCCCTCATAATCGGCTCCCCAGAAAGCTCTGCCGGGCTCGGAGTCGGTGTAGACGGAAGTGTATGTAACGTCAGACGTCGCTGAAGACATGGTTACTGCAAAAAGTAAAATAACTTTCATAAGTATTACTTATAAGAAAATCGATAAGATATGTTTGTAAGGCTTTAATAATAAAGCTCTTATAGTAATATACGTAATATCATTTATATACACGTATATTAATCAGGTAAGCACTTAGTACCCTACTAATGCTAAGGCAATGCATGTCATGTAAGCATATATGCTCTAGACGTAAACAAGTAATGCATGTATGTCCCTCACAAATCCCATTTGTGAAAATAATTTTTGAAGGTGGTTATAGTCCAGACAAAAACTTTTGACCTGGTTCTCTATAACCTAGGCTCTGATGCCAATCTGTAACACCCTCAAATCTGAGTATGCAGCGGAATGTTGAATATCCGAAGGCGTTACATTATGGGTCAATAGCACAAGATCAGAGAACGACTACTAAACGTGTCGTTTGAAAAAGATACATTGGATTAACAAAATACTTGTTTGTTACATAAGCTCTGCTCAAATAGTTTCAACAAAATAGATCAAGAAACCGTTTTTATAACAATTGTACCTAAAGTGTAATAAGGACCCCAAATCATTAGTGTTGACCTCATCAATATATTGAAGTCCCAATGAAATCATTACACCTCGTGCCTTAAATGACCTGAAAAACATGCTTAAAATTCAACATACAGTTGTGAATTCACAGGTTTTAAGTAAATCAATTGCCATACCGCAAACTTCCAAGTGCAATATCCAAGCAACAAAATGCAACAACATAAAAGGTAATAACTGTTTCCCTAAGCTCCAATGGACACCGAAGCTAGACATGTATAATACAAATATAAATTTGCCAACAGGTGTCCGTGAATGATGTGCTTAACCCCTGCAAATCCCAATTCGACATGGTATGCGTTCGTTCCCATTGATTAGCTATCGACCCAAACGGGTATCGTCAATCCCTAATAGATCTATCCATAACACTTCAGCGCCCTCACAATGTAATTCCCAATCACTCTAAGCAATTAACAGTATCAAGATCAAAGGACATAAAAGGAGGGATAATGGTAACTTAGGCAAACACTAATCATGGCATAAAATGTACACTTGCTTCCATTGTAAAACAAGCCATGTTATCACCCCAAGGAATGTAAAATCGACATTTAAATAATATATAAAGAATGGGGCTATGAACTCACCATCGCCGTAGTCTCTAATGATAACAAATATCCCAGTAAGCAGAGATCACACCGTTAAGTACCCTAAAGAATACGGTCCAGTCTTAGTTTACACATTTAAACAATCGACTCAAATGTATAAGCTAAATTCAAATTTTAGTTTTATGATATCCCGTTATCACTTGTATGGTGTACACACAAGATCATTGCATTTATAAGCTCGATGGTTCTCGAAGACGTTATCATTGTTAATAAAATAATACATCATTTATTAACTTGTTTTTAAAGCCGTTCGATGTCCGAACATCTTAGTGTTCGACCGACGTGTTAAGTGTTTCATCCGTTTCACTTTTGTTCTAACATACCCTTAAGTTCTTAGTTATTCCACTTTAGTCCCTAGGTTTATAAATATATACTTTTATATTTTAAACCCCCAAGTTTCATTAATTACATAAGTAGTCCTTCAAGTTTACAAAGTTGCTATTTATGTCTTTATAGTTACACTTCAATCCCTAGATTTCACAATGTTTCAAAAACGGTCCCTGTAGTTTTTGTATTTCGAAAAGTGACAAGGTTAACCCCTAAGTTTCGGAAATTGCATTATTAGTCCCTCGACTTGTGAAAATCGCATTTTCATCCCAATTAAATCCCGACAAGTGGCATTTGGCCTTATTACCAAATAAGCCAACAAAGCAACTTCGGCTTACAAATAAGCTATTCGGGCTTATTTTGGCTTAACGGGCCTTATTGGGCCCGTTAAGGTCCGTTTAGCCTTTTAAAGGTCCGTTATAGTTTTTATAAGTCTAAATGTTCACAATAAGTTCACGAGAGTCTGTTAAGCTTGAAATAAGCTCGGTGAGCTTATTGAAGCTTAATTCGAGCTTATTGGGCCCGTAAGCCCAATAACTTGGCCCGATGTACCTTTTTATGTTTCTAGGCTTTCACTAGACCATATTCAACTTGTATTAAGCCTAATTAAACTGTTTATATTTCGGCTTATTTAAAATAAGCTAATAAGCTATTAAGAACTTCTGTTGGGCCGGTCTTGGGCCGGGTATGAACCCGAATGGGTTCTAGGGATTGGGGCTTGGTCCATTAAGTACATTTAAGTCCGTTAAGCTTATTAAGCCCCATAAGATCACCAATAAGCACTCATGCCTTATTGTGAGCTTATTTTGCCACAATTAGGCTCTTAATGGGCTAGGAGGCCCATTAAGGGTTCGTTTGGGTTTCTAATGAAGTAAAGGCCCTACATGAAACAACATGAGCACTTCCCATTATGTTTAAGCCCGATGCTTTTATAGATAAGACCGCGGCTTATTAATAAGCTCTCGTTGGGTCTTGTTGGGCTCGATAGAGGCCCGTTAAGGGTTCGAATGGTTTGGGCTTTCTCCCTTAAGGTCCATTAACTTATTTTAGGCTTGTAATTATCTTATAAGCTCTCTAGTCTCACAATAAGCTCGAATGAGCTTATAATAAGCTACGGGTCCCACCCTTTTAGGCTGTTGGGCCGGTTGGCCTAATTCCGTGAGCAGTTCTGATTACACGACCCACTGTGCCGTTACACCTTCTACCACATGTGAGTTTTCGAAACAATAAGCCCTAGTAACTATATGTCGTATATTTAACTTATGTACACGTCGTTTTACATGCAAACGTCTAGATGCGTCGTGTATACGTTCCCAAGCCATAGTGTCGTGCTTACAACGAAAGTTTACGTGTGGTTTCATTATAAAAACGAACCCATGATCTCTATAGTTTTCATTCGTGTATTTTTATGAAAGACTTAATCCATACTCGTTAGTTAACCGTATTTTAATCATGATAGCACTACACAAGGTCTTATTCGTTTAATACGGGTGCGTGACCATACATGAGTCGAGCCATGCATGTTCTTGTCCAAGTGCGTTGCTCAACCAAGATTTACGTGACATATTAACTATATTATAAAAGTAACGAAAGGAAAAATGACATGGGAAGCTTAGTCATGACTTACAAAGGGTCCTAGAGTCTTGGTTTTGGATTGTGAAGCAAACCCGTTATGTTTACACCCCAAACGTATATAACCTAAGCTCCAAAGATTGTATACCCAATTCCTTAGCTCGTGTTTCCTCTTGATACCCTTATACTCGATGTTAAATGTACCTTGCAACCTTAGAATGAGTTGTGGGCCGTGTATGGTTCGGTTATTCAATAAGCCGAATGAAATAAAGGGAAAATGAAGAGAGTTTAAGCTTTGAGAGAGTTTAAGAGTTTTGGAAATGTATTAAGTGAGTTAGGGAGTGATATTTATAGGTAAGAAATCTAGTTAACTTCCCTAGTTCACACCCAAACCGAAATCGTGCCCTAGAGAAGTGGTTTAGAGGACTTCTAGTTGATCACACATGGTTTTGAGTTAAACTACCTTAGTACATGTTTTAATTACCTAGGGGATGTACAAGATTATGTTTAGCTAGGAAATCTTATGGTATTGGTGTTGTGAGGATTAACCCCGCGACATCAAGAGAGGAAAAAAAGAGCAATAGGTTAATATCCATTGTGTCAAAGATCATTAGGGAACCATTAGGACACACATTAATTAGATCATGGATGTACATGTACTTGTTAGGGTGATTAGGAGACTTTGCTAGTACATAAATCACCAAGGACGATTTTTATGCAAGTTACTTGCCCACATTCGGCATTAAGGGATCTAAACACAAGACTTGATTAAATTTTGTGTTTAGGCTTTCAAAGTGGGTATTGGTTTGAGTCTAGGTTAATTATGAGTGTTTGAGTATTTCCGGGTGCGCCAAATGTATTTTATCGCAACGTCACCCTTTTACGTGACCAATAAAAAATAAAAATACGCAAAGTACAGAATTATCATCAAAATAATATATTCCTACTTGGTTGATGTAAACCTTAAGTTTATTTGGTGACCGTTACATTCATTGAATATTTCTAGTCTACGCGTTTATCTAAAAGAAAACATGAAAAGGTAAGCGCGTATTGGACAAAAATAAAAATAGTGAACATTAATTAGTCGTACAATGACACGAAAATTGAGAATGTTACAGTCCTCCACCCGTTAAAAAGAGCTTGTACCTCAAAGCTTAAGACCTGTAGTAGATTGACAAGCCCGGTTTGTGAAGAATTGATGGTATTTTTGTTTTGAAGAATCTTCACAGTTCCAGGTGACCTCAGGGCCCCGCCCAGAGTTCCCAGCGAACCTTAACCAGTGGTACTCGGCTTCCGCTTCAATCTGTTTGATCTCCGTTCCTATTTCAACGGGCTCTTCCACAAACCTAGAGCTTATCGTCAACATGGAATTCCTTCTAACTGCATACTAAAGTTCATCGGCAATAACAATTCTCAGGTTTGATACATGGAAAGTGTGTTGAACCTGCTCAAGCTCTTATAGAAGTTCCAGCCTTTGGCAACCTATAATACCCCCAATTTTTGCAAATACTTTAAAGGTCCGACGTACCTCGGGGTTTATCAGCTTGCCCCGCTTACCGCAAACAAAACCGCACGACTCCTTTCCAAGGTGAACCTTGACATAACTCCCCTCCCCCCCCCCCCCCCCCACCCTGTTCTCCAACATCGAACTCCATCGGCTTTTCGCTCCGATTTGGCGAGCTCTTTTGTCGAACCTGTGTCCGCTTGCATCCATTGCTTGAACAGGACGATCTTTTCCGTTGTTTCTTGGATTAATTCCAGACTAGTCAGTTGAGCTTCCCCAACTTCGGCCTAGCACACAGGTGATCGGCACTAATCTCCCCACCAGCGCCCAAACTGTTCGTCTCAAAACAGCAAGCGAGAACACTTCAATATATATGCAAACTCGGCCCAATGGCCAATGACTTAACCATCCTTATGCCAAAATCAAACACGCAAGCACGTATCAAGTCCTCGAAGAGATTGTAGATGACAACTCGCTCAGGCCGTCAGTATTCTGGTGAAGATACGATTGCTCCAAGCTCAAAATTCCGAACCCAAAGCTTTAGAAAGATCACCCGAAAATTGACGTGAAATCTACCCAACACATCACAATACAATGCGGCAGGTATCCCTAGACATTGCCACACTCCTGATTCAATACCAACTTCCAGCTTAACCAACGCGTCAAAAAAGCCGTAACGATCAAAAGAGCAGATTTGAAATTCGATCCACAATTACCCCGATGGTGACGCAACCTGTAGACGACCTAGGAAGTATGGTGAAAATATCCAATTTATCTTAATCCCACTTCCACTTAGGTAATTTCAGGATGTAACTAGCAACCAGATGGCCTTTGGTTGTAATCGGCCAAGACCCTAGCACATGTCAGCATTGCTAACATACGCGGCGATGTTCAGCCTCCATGTTTGGCCACCAAAATCATTTCTTCACATCTTGGTACATCTTTTTCGTGAACCGTGATGGAAATAATATTTCCTACTTGTGGAATTCGAGCATAATCACCTGATCTTAAGTCTCACAGCAAGGATCCAACTCCTGGTGTGTAAGCATAGCTGTCCCATCGCACGCGTTGCAATCTTCCTTGGGTATATCCTTCGATCATAACCTCCTACGACTCATTTATGCGATGTTCTCTGTTTTCGGTGCTTCTGATCTGAGCTTCTAGTATTCCGTTTTGGGAAGATCCAAACCCATGGACATAACTAAGCTCGAACCCGCAATGGCTCAAATCCGTTCTTTACTGCACAGCGCGTTCGCCACTACGTTTGCTTTCCCTGTAAAATAACGAATAACGCAAATCGAAGTCCTCAGTAATTCCTAGCCAACGGCTTTGCTCATGTTAAGGCTACCTTCTGATCGAGAATGTGTTGTAAGGCTTTTATGGTCAGTGAATACGGGCATATGGTTCCGTATAGATAGTGTCTCATACTCTTAAGGGCAACACTACCGATCAAGTTCCAAATCATAGTGGTGTAGTTCTTCTCGAGAACTTTTAACTGTCGAGAAGCTAGGCATCACCTTCTCTCGCTGCATTATCACCGACCTAAGCCTTTTGTGTGACGCATCACAGTATACCACAAAGTCTTCGCTCCCTTCAGGTAGAGCAGAATTGGGGTACTGCACAGCTTCTGATTTATCAACTGGAAAGCGTCCTCTTCCTTTTCTCCCCAATCGAAGAACTTGATTCCTTTCTGAGTAAGTTTCGTCATTGACTTAGCAATCTTCGAAAATCCTTCAATGAATCTTCGATAGTAACCAGCAAGACCTAAAAATTGGCGGATCTCCGTTGGTGTCTTGGGAGATGCCCAATCTTTGATAGACTCTATCTTGGCTGGATCCACATGTATGCCTCTGCTATCTATGACGTGTCCGAGAAATTGTACCTTCGGGATCCAAAATTCACATTTTGAAAACTTAGCATACAACTGCTCCTTCTTAAGCAATTCCAAAATTGCCTTAAGATGTTCTTCGTGCTCTTTCTCATCCCTTGAATAAATAAGTATGTCATCGATGAAGACAATTACGAATTTATCCAAGTAAGGCTTGCACACTCGATTCATGAGGTCCATGAATACCGCAGGTGCGTTTGTTAGTCCGAATGGCATAACCTGAAACTCGTAATGACCATACCGAGTTCGGAATGCCGTCTTTGGAATGTCTTGTTCTCGTACTCTAAGCTGGTGATATCCTGATCTCAGGTCTATCTTCGAATAAATACTGGATCCTTGAAGTTGATCAAACAAATCGTCGATCCTCGAGAGGGGATAACGATTCTTTACTGTTAGTTTATTTAACTCACGATAGTCGATGCACATCCTGAATGATCCGTCCTTCTTTTTAACAAATAAGACTGGGGCTCCCCAAGGTGAGGAACTAGGCCTTATGAATCCCTTGTCAGAAAGTTCTTGTAATTGTTCTGATAACTCCTTCATTTCGGAGGGGGCCAATCGATACGGAGCTCGAGCTACGGGTGCGGCTCCAGGAATTAAGTTGATTTAGAATTCCACCGGTCGAGCTGGAGGAAGACCTGGCAAGTCCTCGGGAAATACTTCAGGAAAATCTCGGACGATTGGTACGTCCTTTATCTGTTTTTCTTCCGACTCGGCCTCCTCTTTCTTGGCGGATATCTGTGCTAAAAAGACCTGGCATCCTTTGGCCATGTACTCTTGAGCTTTTGAACATGAGATAACTGTCAACCAGGATTCTCTCCCGTTGCTACTTTCGTTGCCGCAAAAAGTCAAAGTTTCACTCCCGTAGGGAATTTGAACAAGTTTCTCATCGCACACGATCACAGCGTGACATCTTCTTAACCAGTCCATACCGACAATGACGTCGAAACTACCCAGTTCTACGGGCATTAGATCTATGTTGAACGGATGGCCTAAGAAATTTAAGGTGCAACCTCGTATAATTGTGTCTATCTCGACTAATTTCCCATCAGCTAATTCGACATCATAACAATTTTCTAATGAAGTTGGGGCGATGTTTATCAAGGAACTAAATGCAGTGGATATAAAACTTCTATCAGCACCAGTGTCGAATAAGATAGATGCATAGTGGTTATTTAAGAGGAACGTACCCGTGACGACATTTGCATCAGGGTTTCCCGGTGCATTTCCCCTCTTTTCTGCATTCCCAACTGCATAAACCCATCCTTGTGCATTCCCATTTCCTCCATCTTTATTCTTTAGTTTTGGACAATCTCTCTTGAAGTGTCCTGGTGCTCCACACTCAAAACAACCATTTCCTTTGGGAGTTGCCCCATTGCCCTTCTGAGTGTTAGCAACATTTGTGTTACCAGTATTCCTGCAATCGCGAGCAAAGTGCCCTATCTTGTTGCACTTGTGGCACCTCTGGGTGCACGGGCCATTGTGGTGGAGATGGCACTTGTTGCACTTGGGCAAGGATCCCCCATAAGGCTTCCTTTCGCCCGTCCCCATGTTGTAGACTTTGGCGACATTCTGCCTTTTGAAGGGTTGCTGTTGGTGACCATGGTTGTTTCTGGATGAATCATCAGCCCTCCTTTTGTTGTCAGATTGCCTTTCCGCGTAGGTGCGGAGTTTCTGGTCCATCAAGTCATTGGCCAACTCAATAGTCTCATCCAACGTCTTGGGTCTGGCAGACTTGACGTTCCCATAAATGTTGTCAGGAAGTCCACTGATGTACTTGTCAACCTTCTCGGTTTCATTGGCAACAAACTTGGTACATATCAGGGTTAACTCTTGGAAACGTTCAGTGTATGCTGGAACATCGTTTCCCTTGACCTTTAGGTTCCACAGCTCGATTTCTAATTTCTTGATTTCACCCTGCGGACAATACTTATCCGTCATCTTTTTCTTGAGTACTTCCCAAGTCGTTGCATATGCCTGTGGACCTAAGGTTCTTATCTGACCATTCCACCAAGTCAAAGCAGCACCTAACAGGGTGCAGGTGGCAAAGTTTACTTGATTCTCAATGGCACAACCACTGATATTGAAAACTGACTCCATCTTTTCAATCCACCAGGTTAGACCGACCACGCCTTCAGTCCCCTTGAAGTTCAAAGGTTGACACTTCATGAAGTCAGCGTAAAAACAAGGGCGCGCAGTTTGCACGTTCCTTCGGTTATCCCCGTGCGAACTGTGGCTTCCATCCCCATTGGTGGAGTTTCGCAAAAGAGCTTGGTCGATCATTGCTTGGATGGATTCTGGAGTCATGTTGTTTGGGTTGGTGTCGTTAACAGGGGTATTTGGTCCTCTTCTGGTTGTAGGTGCCATGATTTGTCTAGATCACAAAAGACAAAACATGAGGTTATATGACAGAATATATTAATATATAGATGAGATAATCAACACAAGAGAGGTATATAGTACAAAGTAACACATCCATTTCATTCATAACTTTGAAAATTTTACATGAAATAGTTGTCGGAGTACACATAATACAATACAAAATATCTAAGGCTATGCTAGCGGGGAAAACCCCTAATACTTAACATGCATGTACAATGACCTAGCAAGATACAATAACATAAATCACTAGATGTGACTGTCGGCGTCCCCAGAAGCATCCTGGTGATCTGGAATCCTAGCCTTTGGTCCTGGCTGTCTAGCTCTCCTCTGCTGCTCTCGCAGTGCTAATAACTCAGTCTGCATGTCGCTCATCTCTTGCCTCATATCTCTGATGACTCGGAGTGTCTCTACTATCTGGTCCTGGCGCCTACGATCAGTCTCTCGAAGCGCTGCTAACTCAGCCTGCTGCATCTGAAAGCGAGTCTCGTGTACCTGATGCTGTGTCTGAATGTGAGTACTCTGCAGCTACAGCTGTGTCTAGTGTGCTTGGAGATAGGTCTCATGTGCATACACATGATCACGATGGGTCTGAAGCTCTTGATGAGTCGCCTGGCTCAATCCTATTGAGTGAGCCCAAGCCTCTCGGGAAGCATAGGCTTCCTCCTCCACCATCCATACTGTCTCCTGGAGAGTCATCCTATCCCCCATAAGTAAATCGACCCGCTACAAGTCCATGTCGACTCGCTATGATATACGAGACCTACCATCCTGAGCATCCTCTAGTAGAGCATACAAGTCATGTGTATCCCGCTTATGGAGCTCAGCAAGCTCTATGACCCTAGTGTTGACCTCTCCTACGGTTATAGGTGCTATCTCTGGAACTGCCTCTGTCGGATCTACCCAAGTATCCCTAATCCCGTACCCAACATCTCTAATCCCCTGTCGCCTCTCTTCAGCATCTACCGTGCTAACAAATCCATAATCTATCCCTCGACCTCTGGTAGGTCTAGCAGTAGAACTCTCTCCGATCTCATATCTGGAGCCTATAGTGGACAAATACAACCTCTTGCGGGGAGGCTGCTCGGACTCGGGAATATCATCCCTACGGTCAACAGGTGGTGGTATGTGTAGAGATGGTGGTAGTGGTGGTAGTGGGGATGGTGGTAATGCGGCAGTAACTGCATCAATGAGAGCCTGAGTGGATGCTATCCTGAGTGTCTGGATTTGGGTTAGACACCCAGATGATGGTGGTAAAGGTGGTGAATGTGCATGTGGGGCCGTGCACCTAGCAAGGCGCTCCCCTGCAGAGGGTGGTGATAGTGAGATAGGTGGTGATGGTGATGGAGTAGTCATGGTCAGAAGTCTCTCAACCTCTGCCTCTGGTGGAAGGGATATGGAAGTCTGGGGTCGGACGGTAATCCTAGCCCTAATAGTAATGTCAGTGGAGGGTGGTGGTATAACAGGCTCTGTTCCCTCAGGTGGGAAAATAGGCTCATCAACGGGTATAATGGTAGTAGGGTCAGCCGGAGCTAAGTGCTCCTCCTCCTCCTCGTCCTCATCCTCATCATTGGCATCATCCCTAGATGAATCGCCGTCATTATCATCTCCATCATCTCCCCCGTCCATAGGATAGTCAACCGGACCATCCTCTGTCTCATCATCCTCGTACTCCTCTGGATCATCCTCGGGATCCGACTCAGTAACATATCCGGGTGACTCAGTAGTAGGTGAATCAATAGGAGGTAATGGCTGCTCCTCAGCCAGAAACTCATGGTCATCCTCCAATGGTATATACTCAGGGTATATAGGCTCTGGCACGTAGTCAGGATCATGTGCCTGTACGAACATAGGCTCACGCTCATCCTCGTCCTGAGGAACTGGTGGTGTCTGTGGATCCTCTGGGCCTGGTATGTAATCCGGTGAGGGTGGGGCTACTGGCTGTAGCGGGAGTCCGTCGTATCCTAGTACGATGACCCGTGGAATGCCTCCCTCAGATACCTCCTCATCATCGGCTCCCCAGAAGGCTCTGCCGGGCTCAGAGTCGGTGTAGACGGATGTGTAGGTAACAGCAGATGTCGCAGAAGACATGATTACTGCAAAAAGCAAAATAACTTATATAAGTATTACTTATAGGAAAGATCGATATGAATTGTTTGTAAGGCTTTAATAATAAAGCTCTTATAGTAATATACGTAATATCATTTATATACACGTATATTAATTATGTAAGCACTTAGTACCCTACTAATGCTAAAGCAATGCATGTCATGTAAGCATATATGCGCTAGGTGTAAACAAGTAATGCATGTATGTCCCTTGCAAATCCCATTTGAGAAAACAGTTTTGAAAAAAAATGGTTATAGTCTAGACAAAACCTTTGACCTAGTTCTCTATAACCTGGCTCTGATACCAATCTGTAACACCCTCAAATCTGAGAACGCAGCGGAATGTTTGAATATCCGAGGGCGTTACATTTTTGGATCAATAGCACAAGATTCTGAGAACGACTACTAAACGTGTCGTTTGAAAAAGATACATTGGATTAACAAGATACTTGTTTGTTACATAAGCCCACGACTTCAAATTTGTTCAACAATATAAATAAAGATTCCGGTTTATAACAATTTCCCAAAATGTAATAAGACCCCAAATCTTAAGTGTTGACTCTTCAATTATTGACTTCCAATGTATCATCGCACCTCGTGCCTTATTGACCTGAAAAACATGCTTAAAACGTCAACATAAAGTTGGTGAATTCATAGGTTTATGTAAATCGATAGTAGGACCGCAAGATTTCCAAGTGTATGATTTAGCAACACATGCAAACATCATAAAAAGTGGTCACGTTTTCCTAAGCTCATGACACTGAGGCTCGACATGTATGAATGCAAAATATTGCCAATGAATGCCCGTGAATGATGTTCTAACCCGAAACATCCCGAATCCCACATGGTATACATTCGTTCCCAGTGATAGCTAATCACCCGAACAGGGATCGTCAATCCCAAATAGATCTATCAATAACATTCGCGCTCACACAATGCAGTTCCCAACTACAACTATGCAACTAACAGTTCATGATAAAGGGCTCAATGGGTTATCGCTACTTAGGCAAACACGTGATCGTTATAAAAAAATGTACACTTGCGTCTAATTTGTAAAACAAAGCATGTTCTCACCCCAAAGATGTAAATCATTTAAATGACATTAAAACATGGGGCTATAAACGCACCTCAGTAAATAGTCCTCTAGAAATTGATAATAGATATCCAAGTATGAATCACACTGTCAGATACCTAAGTAAATACGGTCAGTCTTAGTCTACAAATTTAGGCTAAAGACTCAAGGTATAAACTATAATAAATTTGCTAGTTTATGTGTACCGCTATCACTTGTGTGATGGTGCATAGGTGTTAGAAATAATGTATTCATCGTTACTCCTGGTAGTTATAGTCATTACTACTGGTAGCATATTAGTTACTCCTGGTAGTTATTTTGTCATTAAATCGTAGGTTAACGTGAATAATATCCGAAGATAGTGCGTCCAATTCGTTAAGTGTTTATGAAATCGTTTTTGTTTATAAAATACCCTTAGGTTTTTCTATAATTACAAAACGGCCCCTCTAGTTTATGAAAATGGAGTATTTTCACTTTAGACCCTTAAGTTTACGTTTGTGCACTTTTAGTCCTCCGACTTTACAAAGTTACATGTTTGGTCCGTATATGTTTCAATAGTCCTTATAGTTTTCCGAATCTCAAAACAGTGAGTTAACAGTTTCAACCCCCTTAAGTTCCAAAGTTCACACTTTTAGTCCGTTTGCGGTTTAACGAAGTTAAAAGCCTTTAATAAGCTCAATTTAGTCTGTTAAGCTCATAATAAACTCGGGGAGCTTATTATGGCTTATTTCGAGCCTATTGGGCCCGTAGACCCAATAGCTTAAACCCGATACCCCCTTTTAGGTTTCCTTTGGCTCTTTAGCTTATTTCCGATACGTTTTAACTCAGTTTAATCTGTCTTGTTTTTAGTTTATTGGAATAAACCAATAAGCACTTGTTAATGGGCTTTCGGGCCCATTAATGGCCCGAAGGGTTTTTAATCTATTTGGTTCGGCCCATTGAGGTCCAATAACCTTGTTTTAGTCCGTTAAGCACATAGAAGGTCAGTTTGCTTATTCAGCTTATTCGATAAGCTAATAAGCCTACTGTTGGGCCTATTAGGCCTAAACGAGACCCGATAGTCCTCCTAGGCTTTTAGGCTATTTCCTTTTGAGTCCATTAATTACATTAAGGTTTAATAAGCTCATTGAGTACTCATAAGACCACCAATAAGCTGTCCAAGCTTATTGTGAGCTTATTCGTTTACGTTAGGCCCGTTACTGGGTTTGAAGGCCTATTAAGGGTTCGGTTGGTTTATAAAGGAACGTGAGGCCTAAGCTTTAACTTGTTAGACATCCGTATTTTAATGACAATAGCACCACATAAGTCTATATTGTACGTTAAATGTGAGTGCGTGAACCATGTATGGGTCGAACCATGCATGTTTCATGCTTACGTATATTTTAAGTCGAAACTGTTAGGAATTTTTGTAATAGAGAGTTACTACTAGTAGGTATGTAGTTCCTACTGGTAGAGTAAACAGTTCCTGCTGGTAGTGTAAACAGTTCCTGCTGGTAGTGTAAACAGTTCCTGCTGGTAGTGTAAACAGTTCCTGCTGGTAGTGTAATATTAGTCCTAGTAGTATTATGCTTACCATTTTGTGTATAATGTATATTGTTTACGTCTAAGTCTAAGTTTTTCATATAAATAGGGCACTTAAGCCCTAGATTGACATAATCCATCTTGGTAAATGCGTTTTAATTAGGTCTTTGCACCACACGAGTATAACATATACATATATAGGTGCGTGAACCCTATATGGGTCGCGACACAAGTCTAGAAATCAAGCGACAATTTAACCATGAATTTGCAAAGTGTCGTGAGAGACTTACAAAGTGTCCTTGTGACTTGGTTTATGGATGATGAAGCAACCCGACTCTTATACACCCAAACGTGTATGAATATGGTTTCTAAAGCTTATAAACCCGCACCCCTTTTGCTTGTGTTTTCCTTCTATAGACTTGTATGATGACTCTAGTGTATATTGGTTCGAATGAAACAAAGTGAGGCGTGTTTGCTTGCATTTAATAACCCGAACAAGGAAACCATATTTGTTTAGTCGCTTGAGAGAGTTTTAAGAAGTGTGTGAGTTTTCAAGAGTGTCAAATGGTGAGATATGAGTGTGTATTTATAGGCAAGATTTGCTAGTTACTCTCCTAGTTACATAACCAAGGCCAAACCGTGTCCTAACCTTGTGGTTTAGTGGTTTCTAGTTAGTCACACATTGTTTCTTGCTAAACCACCTAAGTACAAGCTTTAATTAGCCAAGTGTTGTACAAGATTTAGTTAGATTAGGAAATCTTAAGGATTTTGTGTGTTTCTTCCTTGTTAGCCGTGGCCTAGAGGACTCAAAAGGGACAATTGGTTATTAACCAATGTACATTTGGCTAGTAGGAGACATTAAGTACTATCCTTAATTAGTTTGAGGATGTACTAGTACTTTAGGATTTATTTAGAAGATTTGATTTTAGCTAGTACACCAAGGAAGATTTATGTGGGCTTTTTGTACCCACATTCGGCTATTTTGTGTTATTAACACAAGATTTGGTCAAGTTTTGTGTTTAGGCATTAATATTAGGTATTGTTTCGAGTCTAGGTAATTCTAGGTATTTCCGGGGTGCGTCCAAATGTATTTTATTGCGAAACGTAACCCTTTTACGTGACCAATAAAAATATAAAGTACGCAAAGTACATAATTATTTTCTTAATAATTATTTCTTACTTGGCTGATGTAAACCTTAATTTATTTGATGACCGTTTACATTCATCGATTATTTTTAGTCTACGCGATGTATCTTAAAAGTAAATATTAAAAGTAAACGCGTATCGGACTAAAATAAATAGTGATCATTAATAGAGTCGTACAATGACATGAAAATGAGAAATGTTACAGTGTGTATGCGTATGAATTATATACAACAATCTAGGTCAGTTTTATATCTTAAAAAAGTGTTGGTGACGGAAAAATGGGTAAAACATTTGTATATGTATTGAAGATATACAATAGGTAAATCTTTGTTTGACCAAAACATATTTAATACACGAAACATAACACTTATTTGAGTTTTTTAGTTTTCTATATTCTATAAATATTGACGTTTTTGATAACTCAACTTGATGCTTTTAAATTCGATTGCGAAGCTAAATTTTTACATGTTTTAACATAAAGTAAGATCATGAATCTTAAGTATAGATGAAACAATAATGCAACTATAATCATAAAACATATACAATATCAATTGCATACCCAACGGTAACAATATCAACCTTCCAAAGTGGTGGTCAACGGTTCGAATATAACGAAGAGAAAATTAATCCTCTTGTGGCCTCGGAGGTTCACTTGAGCCGAATTCGGGCTACCTAAAAGAGTAGTTTTGCTTAAATTAGTCCGCTCACAATGTCGAGTTAGAAAACAGGTAAATCAAAAGAAAAAAAATTACTAATCATCCTTAAGTTCATATAATACATAAAAGATATGAATCTATTCACTTCATATGATTTCGATAATACTCTATAACATAATTTATAAAAAAGAAAAAAAATAAAAATCATACATATATTTAAAAAAACATAATGTCTAAGCCACGTGCGTGCACGGACATTAAAACTAGTTAGTTATATAATAGAAAACGAATTTTTAACTATAAATATTTTTGTCAAGGCACGATATTATTTCATACAAAAATATCTTGATATATTCAAACGATAAGTAAAATACATAAAAAAAGATGTTTCTATAACCATCGCAAGATTGTCAATGAAAAGTATACGTATGTTGGGAATATATTCCTAGTTGTTTCTACATCTTTGTAAGTACGTTTTATCTTTTCTTTTTATTATACAGATTTTTATGCTAAATATTCAAGATATTGCTCTTTGGTGAAAGACAATAGAGATTTATTATTGATTGTGCTTTTGTGTGTTTACATAAGATGATTACATGTGTATTTATAATAAACATGTAGCTTATTTACTAAGCAATCACAACCCTAACCCTAATGGACTCAAGCCCACAATTGAGCTTGGTCCACTAAACTAGTCATTCAATACTCCCCCGCAATTTGAACGGACAAATTGGAACATATGTTGAAAGCCGCTTCTTCTTCATCTTCTATGTTATTTGTTTGAGCGAAAGCATAATTGTATTTGGCAGCATAGTTGTTTGTTGCTTGCGGCTTCCTCCTTTGCGTGACGTTTTTTTTTAACGTCATGGCTTGCTTTGCCTTTCGATAGAAGCGACAAAATATTGACCAACTATTTTGAAAAACGACAATGATCTCCGTGCTAAAACAAAGAGTAATGATGATGAAACAAATTTGATGGCTATATCAACATAATATTTGTGCTATGACGGCTAGGGTTTTGGATGCTAGTGTTTATTGGATAAAAAAAAACTAATTAAACAAAACAATAAAGCGAAAATAAGGGGATCCCTCCGGATCACCGGCAAGTACCGATGACCGAAGGATAGGAAATTTTTGATGGTGGGTTTACCTGAGCTCTGATACCATGAAAGACAATAGAGATTTATTATTGATTGTGCTTTTGTGTGTTTACATAAGATGATTACATGTGTATTTATAATAAACATGTAACTTATTTACTAAGCAATCACAACCCTAACACTAATGGACTCAAGCCCACAATTGAGCTTGGTTCACTAAACTAGTCATTCAATATTTGGAACACGATATTGGTGGTTTAGCTCAATTTGCATATGGTAAATAAACTTTTAGTGTCCAATAAAAAGCAGAATACATATGTTTATCAGAATACTAGTTATAATACCCCGTGCACGCACGGGGTTTTAACATAAAATTTTGATTACTTATTAATAATTTGTTTGTGAGGTTTGATTTAAATTGCATAGGATTATATCGTACATAGTTATTATCACGTCCTTGTCCTTCTTAGTTTTGATAATAATTTTTTTTAATTCCATTAGACCTTAATCTTTGTAAAATTACTCCCATCTTTTCTAAGTTTTTTTCTTTATGTTTTTGACACTTATACTTTTATGTTTAATTCTCTTTTTTTCACTATATAAAAACGTGGGGTGATTTTTTTTGCCAATTTTGGAAATATTTTGACTTTTCTAATTAAAAATAATTTAAAAAACCTTAAAAAGAAATTCTAATTAAAAAAAATATTACTAAATTTAGTATGATTTGATTTTTTTGAAATACGAATATCCTACTTGACGTTTTCCTTTACTATGTAAAAGATTTAAAAGGACCCAAGGTTTATTTGGATACATATAAAAACAGAGTATGCACAAATTAATACGTTGATTATCATTAACCCAATTTCTCTAAAATAAATCCAATTATTGTATTGTTAATGGCGGCGATCAAAGATAAACAAAACTAATGGCGGCGATAAACAAAACTAATGGCGGCGATCAAACCCTTTTCCCAATCTTCCGATCTAATCCCCTTAATCCTTGGTGTTTGAAATCGTTATAACCCCTGAAATTGGGATCAGTCATTTAATTGATGAATCTCATATCGAGCGTGTTAGGCGTCTTTCTCATCCTGGGACCTTAGGGTTTAGATTCGATTGTCCTTTCTTATTTATTTTATATTTCCGTTTTCCTTATTTTATATATCGC